>CAKAKR010038520.1:0-26967 GCA_916700685.1 Adelosebastes latens
TAATAATAATAATAATAATAATAATAATAATAATAATAATAATAAAAAGAAAGAATAGAATTTAAAAAAAACAACAACAACAAAAAAAACAAAAAAACAATAATAATACAAAAATAAGAGAGTAATTATAATAAATTAAATAAACAAATAGGTTAATAGGAAATAAAAAGGGGGGGGGGGGAGCGCAAATACAAAGTAATATAATTTTCATTATCATGTTGTTGTTTTTAGGAACTTTTAATACAATTATCTGTCTGGATTATGTATTTCTTGGAATTTTTGAAAATCATATTAAACCTGCAGTAGGCAGAATATCTTTGGCATCATTGGGCAACAATTCCTTAATAACCTTTCAGCATATTGTAATTCAAGTGTTCTGAGAGAAAACTAGACTTCTGCATCTCCTCATGGCTCAGTTTTCAGGCTTTAAAAAATCGAGACTGTGACGGGAGACTTTGACCAATCACAGGTAATTTTATTGAGATAGCGTTCCTATTGGCTGTTCATTCAATGGAGGCAGCTGTCAATCACTCACAAACTCTGATCTAACGGTCAAACTAGGCAGCGCTGATCAAATATGAATTAATATTCTGTTACTGTAATGCTTATTTCTCACCTCAAATGTTTTCAGAAACATCTTGTAGTGTACTGTTTAGCTGTAAATTGACAAGGTTTGCTCCGGCAGGTGGGCGGTGCTTGGTATTTCCTCTCAAGATGGCTGCCGGGTCTCAAACTCTCTCATTTTACAGCTAAACAGTACACTACAAGATGTTTCTGAAAACATTTGAGGTGAGAAATAGGCATTACATTAACAGAATATCGTTTCATATTTGATCAGCGCTGCCTAGTTTGACTGTTTGATCAGAGTTTGCGAGTGATTGACAGCTGCTCAGAGACGGCAGGCTCTAGCTCGGCTCTGATTGGTTGTTTTCCTACGGTCTGTGAAATCTTGCAGATGTTTTTAGGAGCACCGGAGGACACTGGAGGACACAGAGGCACATGCTTTTTTTCAGACTACCTTTCTCATGCACTACTGGACATAGTGACCGTTTTATAAAAACAACTTTTTAAAATCATAAACTCGGAAAAAAAAGTTTGGAAATCTGTGTTTGATCGATTATTTCTCTGTTGTTACAATGCTAATTGGCATTGTATTTTACATCGTTGGAAAGCCTGTTTATTTACCTTCACAATGATATCCAACTTGTAAGGATCATGCATTTGTGGGATGAGCAGCACAGCTGATTATGTGGGTAGCGCCCAAGAAAAATTTGCCAAAATGCTCTGCCAATGGTAAACTGTATTTTCCTGTTGGTACTGACTCTTGTTTTGAGTTGTTTGGTGGATTGGATGATTGGACTCTCTATCAGTAACAAGGAACAAACAAGACATATTGGCAATTTTACACTTTATTCATTTAATACACCGTCAGGAGCCTCAGTGGAAGATCCATACGCAGCCACAACAGCCTGGCACCTCCTCCTCATGCTGGTCACCAACCTGGTCACACGTTGCTGTAGGATGGCGTTCCATTCCAACTCAAAACAAGAGTCAGTACCAACAGGAGAATACACTGTTTACCATTGGCAGAGCATTTTGGCAGATTTTTCTTGGGCGCTACCCACATAATCAGTTGGGCTGCTCATCCCACAAATGCATGATCCTTACAAGTTGGACATCATTGTAAAGGTAAATAAACAGGCTTTCCAACGATGTAAAATACAATGCAATTAGCATTGTAACAACAGAGAAATAATCGACCAAACACAAGTTTCCGAACTTTTTTTTCCCAGTTTATTTGTAAGGATTTTTTTTGAATAATATTATATCTGATTAATATTTACTTCATAAGAATATTGCAAATTTGCATGCAACAGATAAAATCCTTAAAGCTGCGGTGGGTAGAATTGGAGCAAATGTGATTTTAAAAAGTTGTTTTTAGCGGTCACTATATCCTGACAGTAGTGCATGAAACAGGTGTCCTCCAGTGTCCTCAGGTGCTCCTAACAACATCTGCAAGATTTCACAGACAGGAGGAAAACAACCAATCAGAGCTGGAGCCTTGCCGTTTTATTGTAACACCTGTGACTGTCCGTCCATAGACATATGAAGGTTGTTCCCTTGAGGCCACACCCAACTCAGTGACGTCACGGTGGACACTTGTCCATCAGCGCGTTTCAAGGGCAAAATCATAGAGAGGGGTGCTAGATGAGGAAGATTCAAGTACTGCAGGCTACATTAACTAAATGACGGTACCGCCCTCTCTGTTTAATACATCACATGATAAAGATGGAAGCTGTTTATCAGAATAAAAGAGCAGAGAAGCGGTACCGTGTGTCAGCGTGTCCACAGCTCGTGGAGACCACCGTGTTGTGAACACTTATAAAGAGGGCACCATTAATCCTCATCATGGCGGACACCAGCATCAACAACCTGACATCTCTCGCCCGGGCTCTGTCTCAGCCTAAACTGGACCTGACAGAAGTGAACGATATTAGTTCTCTGAGAAATCCCCAGCTGCATCCATGTCGAAGGAGACAGTTATCGAGCTGTAGCTCGTTTGAGTCGGTTGAAACGGCGGCGGCCACTTCACCGACGTCCGCCCTCGAGGCTCGAGTCCTGGTCATCAACACCGGAGGAACCATCGGGATGACACTTCATGATAATGGTATCTATTTATCTATGTCCTTATACATCCAAAGGGTGGAGCAGCTACAGTGTGACAGCTCTGCTAGCACAGGAGTTAGCACCTGCTATCATCATGTTACAGCTAGCATGCACACATGGAGTCAACGTGACAACAACATGCATCCTAAAATAGTCCTGCAAACAGCTTAACTACACAGCCCAAGCTATAGCTTATAACAGCTTGCATGCTAATGGACACTATAAGATAAGATAAGATAAGATAAGATAGAACTTTATTAATCCCGAAGGAAATTCTTGTGCAAGAGATTGCTAAAAAATATAACAAAATTACAACAAATTCAAGTGTATAAATAAAAAAGTACTATTTCTAGCACCAGTGCCTAATAGAATAAAAATTAAGTAAGATACATCTAGTAAAATGAGTAAATAAGATAAATAAAATAAAAAATCACTATTTCTAGCACCAGTGCCTAATAGAATAACAATTAAGTAAGATACATTTAGTAAAATGAGTAAATAAGATAAGATAAGTAAAATAAAAAAAGGTAAAGTAAGATAAAAAAACAGATTTCTTTTGTCTTTTGTGAATTACAGAAGTGGAAAAACACTTTTCAAATTGTTCTTAACAGTTTTAAAATATATGTTTAGGCTGATTTATCAGACCAAATTACTGGTCAAATAATGATAGAAAGCATGCCTTTTTAATTCTACAAAGTGGCTCTCTGGTGAATATAAAAGGAAAAATACAAATAATATAAGATAGAACTTTATTAACCCCGAAGGAAATTCTTGTGCCAGAGATTGCTCAAAAATACAACAAAATCACTACAAGTTCAAGTGTATAAAATACAAGAGTATAAAATAAAACAGTTCTATTTCTAGCACCATTGCCTAAAGGAATAACAATTAAGTGAGATACATCTAGTAAAATGAGTAAATAAGATAAGTAAAATAAAAAAGTACTATTTCTAGCACCAGTGCCTAATAGAATAACAATTAAGTAAGATACATTTAGTAAAATGAGTAAATAAGATAAGTAAAATAAAAAAGGTAAAGTAAGCTAACAAACAGAAAAATAAGTAATATTGCACACAATGAACAGTGATATTGCACATAAGAATGTAAAAAGTAGAATTGCACATTCTATTGATATTATATTTGTACTCAGTGTCCGGTGTTTTCAGCAATAGGTGTACATATGAGCAAAACTGTCTCTACACTGGCTCCCTGTCTCTCAGAGAATTGATTTCAAAAGTACTCCTGCTGGTTTACAAAGCACTAAATGGTTTAGGGCCAAAATACATTTCTGATCTTCTGCTATGTTATGAACCATCCAGACCTCTCAGGTCCTCTGGATCAGGTCTGCTTAGTGTCCACAGAGGCAGAACTAAACATGCAGAAGCAGCGTTCAGTTTTTATGCATCAAATATCTGGAACAAGCTCCCAGAAACCTGCAGGACCGCTCCAACTCTGAGTTCTTTTAAATCAAAGCTTAAAACTTTCCTGTTTGCTGAAATGTGCTATACAAATAAAGCTGCCTTGCCTTGACTCCTGAGTCCAAATGTAAAATGGACCATTACTTAAGTGATGAACTCAACCAGTAATAAACTCCATCTACACTGGCAGCCAACTAAAATGAATTAAAAGTTTCTCTTGGGGAGGTAATGCTAAAGACACCTTTGTACAAGCTGCCCCTGTTGGTGTAGCTGGAGTGACGTCACATATTCTCCCAATGAATAACTAGATGTTGACATGAGGCAACATCTGGAGCATGTTGTGAGGCTACTGCATCCAAAGGTCCTGTCAGCTTCAGGTACAAGTTAGGGCAAGAGACTCCCCCTCATCAACCTTTCACTTCCTTATTTACTTTGTAGTATTTACTATGTAGCCTAAAGGTGTTTGTTGTTGTGACAATGTTATATGATATAATTGTATTGTTATAGATGGATAGATAGATAGGTGCACTTCATTGATCCCAAATTGGGAAATTATTATGTTACAGCAGCAGGTCATCCAAGCAATGTACAGTACATGAAATGTACATGTCAACACAAAGAATACTGGAATAATACGCTATAAATATACCTGACTACTACAACTAGCATAAAAAAATATATAATATAAACATTAGCAAGTGTGCAATAACAAACTAGACATTAGCAAAGTGGGCAAGTTACAATGTTTTGTTCTTCAATAAAAAAAAGAAAGAAAATTGAGGTAGTAAATTTAGCTGTACAAAATTCAACATGTGCAAGATTGTTACAGGACTAAAAAAGAATGGAGTCTGGTTGAGATTGTAGGCTTGTCTCTAAATCTGATTAAATGGCCTGGATATGAAGCACACTAACAGATTATGCTTAAATGTGGATTGTAGGTCTATAAGTCGACATATACAGTATATGCACCGAAATGCACACACATCATGGTGTCCTCACATTTATGTTTAAAGTTTCTAGCCATTCAATCTGCTAGTTCAGAGTGAATTATATTGACAACTGCTTCTCACTGAATTTTGAAATTACTCTCCCAAACCAAGGCCATGTCCCAGTAACTGAAACATGGGTTGAGTCTACTTTGGATCATCCATACGTGTTCACTTTGTGTGCCCTAAGACAGGGATTTTGAATCTGAGACTGTGGGCATCCCCTCAGACCAAGCTTCGGAGAAAGTTGATCCCTTCCCCCTATGCTCATGTTGCTGTCAGCCGCCACGTGTCTCTCCATTTAAATTATAATGAAGATGCTGGCTTTCATTCAACTCTTCTACAGCAGCAGTAGTGCAATGTATTAGCAGTTCTTCACTTTAGACATGTGCCTAGTTCAATGGCCTAAAAACTATTAACTTAAGAATCATAACTTAGGGGTAATTTTCAGCCCCGGCAACAATGACATTTCTCACATTTACCACTAGGGTTCAGTATGAGACTGGTGTTTGGTGTTGAGCTGATTGTAAAGCCCCTGTATTATTCTCCTAAACTGTTACTGATAAACATCAGAGCAAGCTATGAAATATTACAATAACCCCCTTTTTTTTTTTCTATCCCTGTAACCCACAGTGCTTGCCCCAAAAGCCAATTCTTTTGTGCAGAGCTTGCGTAAGTTGCCCATCCTACACGATGAGTTGTACGCCCAGCAGACCTGCCTGTATGAGTACTATGGATCTGAGAACAGCCTGGTCCTGCCGTAAGTGCACCCAGAATTACTCCCTGCTCAGTCAGCACGTAGCTATATAACTTTATTCAGAAAAATGACAATAATCTATGTTCTGTTTAGGGATGCACTGATACCGGAGCGGATATCAGGCCGATACTGACTCAAATAGATGGATCGGATATCAGTGACAATGGGGCCGATTTATTAAATTTTATGTTTGTATACTATAAACATTACATCCTTGACTTTTAATTCCTCTTCACATTTTGACCAATTTGTTGCTGTATTAAAATTGTAATTCCTTTTAATTTTGAAGAATTTTTTTACCATGTTGCTGTTGTACAATTTATTATTTTAATAATAAATAATAATTCAGTAAATGTTAAATTCAAGCCTGATGTTTCCTTACACATAATAAAATGATCCCAGTCACTTCCACACCTTGAGCCATACAGCTTATTAATTAAACACTGGTATCGGATCGGTACTCTGTATCAATATCGGGACTGAAAACGTTGGATCGGTGCATCCCTAGTTCTGCTCCTCACACTACCATGCTCTTATCTACAGAGAGTAAGGATTCATGTTCTGATTGTATGTGTAATATCTTCTACTTTAAGACATTTTATGTTTATATGTATTATGGGCATCTTTCAGATGCTAAAAAACCTAAAGTCAGCGTCACAAACACATAAAATGCTTCTTATTAACCAGTTTCACAGCCATTTGGTTTTATTTTTTGTCATTTGCAAGCTTTATTTGATATTTGAATTAAAGTGTAATTATCTGGTACCTTGAAGATTATCATGTGAGCATCATGCAAGGTCAGCGGTGATCACAGAGGAAGCAAGTATTGTTGGCGTTACGTATGTAAATCAGTGTACAGTAACAACAAAGGTAATTGTCAAATGCAAATTCAAAATGTTTGTCACTTATATTGAACTTAAAAGATTGTCATGCACTTTATTTTCCATCACAATTAATTTCACTACCTGTCATCTTCTTTTCAATATGGTTGCGGACTAATTTGCCTAATCTTCTAAGGTTTTTAGACTGCTATAGAAACCCAGACAACAATGGGCTGAAGGAACCTTTTAGTTCCTTGAAAAGTAGTCCCGCGACTAAAATTACCAGGCACTTCTCGGTGGATACCCGGAGTTTAGTGAAAAAAAATGTTACACTTCATCTACTATAAAGTTATTGCCCTGGAGAGCTAAACCAGGCCGAAATCATGTTGTTTCTACAGTATGTGCAGACCACTGTGAAGAGAATGAAATATGTAGTTTAGGTTAAATCATGTTGGAGTTGATAAACACTGCACTCTGTAATCATGACTATTAGTCTATACCCAAGTGTACAGTTTGTATTGTCTGTGATATAGTTTATATCAGAAAAAGCAGAGACTGAATGGAAACGACTCGCTGTCCTCAACGGTTTTAATGACGCTAAACTGCTTTTGTTGCTTTAACAGGAAGCCAACGCCCCATTCTGACCGTCTATTTCACGGGTGCTGTAGCGCTGGTTACATTGTGTGTGCCTGCGCTGTGCTTGAGAGTGGTTTGATGTCTCTGCGGAGACCAAATGTTTGGGTGTGCTTGCCTGACGGGTAATGCATGCCGACGTGGCCTTAAATACCAGGAAGGACACAGGTGCACGGAGCTGTGTATTGCCTGAAGTATTTTTGTGTCTCTCTAACTCACACACTTAAAGCTAATGTCACCTCTGTCACCAACAAGCCAGCTGCCTTAATGTGTGGCAGAGGAGCAGCCCAGCTGAGATAAACTAATGTTTCCTCGAAGTTTTGTTTGTGAAAAGCTGCTGTTGGCATGCTAGGAGAAGCAAGGCTAATCTACTCTATTGCTGTTTGTTTAATCCACGTCGTCTTGATGTCTGGTGCATGTGCTGTGGAGCAGTGAAAGCGGAGCCCCCGGACGATCAACGGCCTCTTAATTGTCTTAATTGTCAGCGATAGTGGCGGCGCCTTTACCCGAAACTTACCCTTACTCACTCATTTCTGAGCGGCAGTGGGTTGTATGGTAAAGATCTGTTTGGAAGGCTTATCAAAATTATTTTGGAGGACTGTTCACACCTTCAGCAAATAGAGCATGATTTCCTTTTTAATATTTGCTCATCCTTGAGTTGGCTAAATGTTAATAATATCAACGGACGCAGGCTCATATGCAAGTCTAATACTGTTGATAGTAAGCAGTACCAGCCCATGTTGAAGGAGGGAATTAGTTTATTGATTTATTGAAAAGCTTTATGTTGAGAGGCAACGCCACAAGGCTGTTTGCCCCCCCACCTCCAACCCTGTTCCTCCACTTCTCGAGTCCCAAGTCATGCATATACACACACAGACATTCATTATTCTTAAGCTATGGGGCATCATAGCACGAGTATGCTAATATGTACACCTTAGGGTACACTGCCAGATAGATGAATAATTGGTGATTTAAATAGTATTTTTCTTGTGGCTTCAAGATTATGAACAACATATGTTGTAGGGTCGTGTGTGGACTTGAGGCTGATTAGAGGAGTGTCTGTAGGACCCCTGGTTGGGTGAACCGTCCCCCTGCTGTTCCATTCAGCTCCTATCTTCATGTTATAAGGCTGCCCTATGGTAATGTATGTGTGTGTGTCGGGGGGGAGTTGGGTGTCCCACCCTGTTTCTTTAAAAGGGAGATTAAAAAGAAAATCTTTCCATGGCTCTTTAGCCGGTCACGCCACTTTATATGGAGTGTCGCAGGTGAGGCCGTGGGACGCCCGAGTTAAACTCCACTTAGAGGGGACATAAATATGTATACATGACAGGCTCCCTCCCTTGTAATAAGAAGGAAAAAGAAACATGGACTTTCGCCCTAACCTGATGACACAAATAACCCTGAAGATATTTCAAATCAGCCACCTAACATCCCTCAGCCCGGCCTGTGTTTACAATACACAGCGGTAAAGCTCCACAAAACATTAACAGTTGAAAGGAAAAATGGCAAAATTTTAAAGTGCTTTCTCTCTTTAACCGTATGCCAACCGCGCCCCTCCCTTTTTACACTTCCAAAACTCTCTCTCTGTGTGTCTGAAACAGGTTTTGGCACCCTGCTGCTGAGACAGAAGGCCCGGCTAAATAGACTTTGTCTCGCTTCATAAAGTCAGCTTGGTTTTCAGCATTCTTCCTATCCTTCTTTAAACTCACTTCTTAAAATTTAACCAGAACTTGATCCGACTTTGTTAAACGAGCATGATGAAGACAAATAATCATTTGTCACAGTGGAGATAACAATCATTTGTTTAACCATGTGTCCTTTCTGTGTTTTTGGAGTGAACGTCGACTAAAATGACTGATTTATTTTGGGTTGTTTGTCCTGTTTTGTTTGTGTATAGATGATAATTAAATTTGTGTATATAACGACTCCTATATAATGAACTGCTCTCTCTTCCAGGCTGAGTAAAGATAATAAGAGGATAATCTACAATATTGTAGAATACAGTCCTTTGCTGGACTCCTCCAATATGACCACAGATGACTGGGGTCGATTTGGAAAGGACATTGAGGTACTTTCTGCTGGAACCATTTCTAAATAAACAACTTATAATTTATGCTTTTTAAAAGCTAGGCATCAATTAATCCTATAAGATTCATAGAGCTCATAAAATACAGCATATCAAATGGTAGGAAAAAAAAGCATTGTATTTATGCTGCCATCTAAAATGATCCGCATTATGTTTTTCTTGTCTAGAAAAACTATGAAAACTACGATGGTTTTGTGATCCTCCACGGCACAGACACCATGGCATACACTGCCTCTGCCCTGTCCTTCATGTGTGAACATTTGGGCAAACCAATCATTCTCACCGGATCACAGGTAAGAGCTGCTGTCCTCAAGGGTCTAACACAAAAAAAAAAAAAAATGTGTCTGCAGCATTTTAAATAATTCCTGCCCTCCTTAAGACGAGAAACTTTATCTCTGCTCAGGTGCCGATCTATGAGATGAGGAATGACGGCAGAGACAACCTGCTGGGGGCGCTGCTGATTGCTGGCCAGTTTGTCATTCCTGAGGTGAGGAGAACAAAAAAGGAGATGGGACATAAATGCTCTTCACCTACTCAATATTAGATTATTAGAATCATTTAATTTGGCAGCCTCAAAGAGGGAAAATGAAGAATTTCTGTATTTGTGAATGTAAGAGAGAAAATGAATATGAGACTCTAGATGTGACTTTCTTTTGTGGGCATTCAAAAGGTAACAAAAGCTCTGCTAAACGACTTGTCTGATGACAATGCTTTCTAACGACGGTGTTTCGCAATACTGAACAACAAATACCAGAACAGGAACAACACTGAAAAGAGTTATCTGTGTCCATCTACCTACGACCAAAGTGCAGTAAACACTGTGTCCATTGACTTTAATTTTACTACAGGGGAGTGTACTGAAAACAGACTAATATGTTTTCTCTGACAGGCATTTTGTAATGGGTTTAGGGCTGCAACTAACGATTATTTTCGTTGTTGATTGTTTTCTTGATTCGTTTTTTGGTCTAAAAAATGTCAGAAAATTATGAAAGATGTGGATCAGTGTTTCTCAAAGCCTAAGATGACGTCCTTCAATGTCTTGTTTTGTCCACAAACTCAGTTTACTGTCATAGAGGAGTAAAGCAACCAGAAAATATACTGAAGCTGGAATCAGAGGATTTTGTCTTTTTTTTTTTTTTAATAACTCAAACTGTTTAATCGATTATCAAAACAGTTGACAACTAATCGATTAATCGTTGCAGCTCTAAATGAGTTTTGATAAAACAGTTCCATCTTTAGATGTGTGCTCACAGGTTTTCATGTATATGTTAAAGGGATTTTGTCCTTGTAGAAGAGCGAATGTTGTGCCTTAAATACATCTTTGTCTCTATTCAGGTGTGCTTGTATTTCTACAACAAACTCTACAGAGGGAACCGTGTGACCAAGGTGGATGCTGGGAGTTTCAATGCGTTCTCCTCTCCTAACTTGCCTCCTCTGGTCGTCGCTGAAGTGGACATTACAAGTAAGCCGTTGATGTAATGGGTCTGTCGTCATGTGGAAAATAAATGCCACTTTTCTTCACTTTTAATCTGTTTTTTTCTCCATCTGTTCCTTTAGTCAACTGGGACACAGTGTGGAGGGCAAACACCACAGCAAAGTTTCATGTGAGCACTGAGCTGAACAGGAACGTGGGCCTGCTCCGGCTCTTCCCAGGAATCACTTCTGCTACTGTGAGTCGCTCAGCTGAACTGAACCGGACCAGAGATGTTTACTCTGTCTCTGTCACAGCCACCTAACGTCCTGGTTACTGTTACCATTGATCTTTGGTTGATTTGACACAGAGCAGAATAATTTTTTTCTCATTGGGGAAGACTTGACTGATCTGTCCAGACTGTTTGTGGTATGCACAGACCAAAGAATCACATTATAGATCACTCATTACCTGCTTTAAATATAACACTAAAATTAACTTTATCTCAAGAGTATAATCTGATTTCTTTTAATTATTTATGGATAATTACACAAATTCAAATCAACACCAGATTATATTTAGTCAACTGATGAAAGGAGTAAATTAGAAATGTTAACAGCATGGTGCAAAGTTTTCCTTCTCCATGTAATTAAAGATATGTTCTTCAAAAGTAACCGACTGCTCAAAACTGCTGTTTTGTCTAACTGCAATAAAATATAGTTAACTTTAATTTAATTGCGCTATTACCCGTCTTCCGTTACCTTCCCGGTCATGTAAACTGCCATCAAAGCTCAGCCCAGAGAAAGATGAGAAGGAGTTATGGGCCATGACCAATCACCCTGTAAAGAGGGAGGACTGGCGTAGATACTGTAACGTTTAGCTGCACCTCCCCCCTGCAGAGGCTGCTGGGAGAGCAACTTTACTGTCTCAATCTGCTCCCACTGCCCAGCTCGGCTATCAAGACTTCCTTACGGCCTTTAACTGCCTTTTACGAGGCGCTGTTTTGATTATGCACCAGGCTCTCGTCGTATGAGAGCTTCATTGGTAATCTGCGTCAAAACATTTCTTGTCAAACTGCTTACCACGTCAAAAAAATACTGACCGAACCTGGCACTTTTAATGTCACCTTCTTCTTATGTTTTATGGTGACTGCTTTGCCAAGTGACTTTATGCTTGCTAACACCTTCAGATTAATTGCCCTCCTTCCTGCCATATCAGTCATCTGCCATTCTAGTCATACGCCATGGCTAATGATGTGGTATAGGGCCTCCCGGTGCCAGCCAACCAGTGACTGAGATACTGGTTGCATAGACGGCACCAGATGGGCTTTTAGGAGAGTGGATGGTCTCATGCATCGGAGTGAAAGGGGCTGCAGGAAAAATAACATGGAATACTAATTCCTCAATTTGATTCTACACAGTTGAGAAGCCAGTTCAGTTGGCCGTAAATCTTGGGGAGTTTATAATGTGAATGCTTTGTATGTCTGCGTCCAGGTGAAGGCTTTCCTGCAGCCGCCCATGGAGGGTGTGGTCCTGGAGACGTACGGCAGTGGAAATGCCCCCGATAACCGTCCTGACATGCTGAATGAGCTGAAGAAGGCCACCGACTCTGGTGTCATCATCATCAACTGCACCCAGTGTCTGAGGGGGACCGTGTCTGCATCTTACAACACCGGCAAGGCATGTTATGACACCTACCACTCAATCCTGGCCCATTTTTACCAAATGGAGAGACTGTCCAGTTGAGAGAATCAATCACGTCTTATATATATATATACCTATGACTTCTCAGGTGTTGATGGATGCAGGGCTGATAGCTGGTGGTGACATGACTCCAGAGGCTGCCTTGTCAAAGCTGTCCTACGTACTGGCCAAGAAAGACATAACTCTGGAGGCCAAGAAAAAGGTTGGTGTCTACTTTCAAAAGTAGCATCGCTTTTAACACTTAAACTCTGTAGAGAGAGTTTGTAGATTAACAGGATCTCCACATATAAGATAATAATAATAATAATAATAATAATAATCAGGAAAAAAAGTGAAGCTCAGGTGTGTGTTATTCTGTCCAGATGATGGCTCAGAACCTGCGAGGTGAAATGACCTCTGACTTGGCAGGAGCCAAGTTGTGTCTGAGCGACAGCCGCTTCATCCAGGTCATCGCCAAGTCTCTAAGTGTCAGCTGCAAGGAGGTGAGCGCGCCGCCTATACAGAGACTTACATAGTGTGACCTATCACTTCACCAAATAAACTGCTATTACAGTATGCATGCAATGTTGAACGTCTATTCCAAAACGTGAAGTTAATTCATTTTTACTCATTCAGACGAGTAGTAGTTTTCTGATTAAAGTCTGTGGTGTCGACAGGAGCTGGAAGCCATCCGTGATGCCCTGACTCCCCCTCTGGCGTGTGCTGCTGCGAAGATCGGAGACATAGAGGCCTTCGATGCCCTAAAGGAAATGGTACACTACGATCTCAGTTACACGCGTACAGTTGATAATCACTACCTGTTTTTGACTGTTTGTCAAGCACGTAATAACCCTTTAATAACCCTACACACACCATAGGGTTATCATGGTTTGTTTCAGGGAAAGGGTTGAATTAAAATTTAAAGAAGTCTGGAGTGCCTTTGTAGCCGAGTGGTTACAGCGTATGGCACATAACCGCAATGTTCTGGGTTCGATTCTGGGTTCGGCCTTGGGACACTGATGACACTGTCTTCTGTCAAATAAAGGCATAAATACCCCCCATAAATCAAAAGAGAAAAAATTCAAAGAGGTCCAGTTAGTAAAATTTCCTCCCAGCAAAGATCCGAATCTCATTATGACTAAATTTCACTCTATAGCCCACCCCTACTTCTATCAAATATAATTAAAACACATTGAACTTTTAAAGAAACCAATGATATTTTTACCATAATAAAATTAGTCCTAACACGATGAAACTAAGGCCTATATTTCAAGTAAAAGAAAACTAGATAGAATATTGTGAATTAAATAAATAAAATAATACAAATAAATAATGTGCCTCTTTTAGTAAAAGTGCAAACAGAGCTTTGAGCAGCCCCTTTTCACTTTTCTCTTCATTTTTTTCTACTTTCTCTCCTAGAGAGAGATGTTAGTGCCATTCTCATGCACATGTATAGGTGTTGTTGTTCTCTCTAGCAAACACACAGTAAGCAATCGAAGCTATCGCTGTATTAAATGGATTAGCTATCAACCTTCTTTGGCTATGACACTCTAAACACAGCTTAGCACTCGACTTTTAAGCCAGCAGAGCAGCATTTTACCAGTCTTACCTCGATCTGTTTGTTTTGTAGGGTTAACGCACCAAGGTGAACCTTTTTTCCAGGGTCACTACTATCCCGTATTAGAGGGGTATGGGAAACAACACACATCCTAACAAAACATGAGGCTGGACTGGTAAGGCAGGCCTAGAGTTGCCCGAGCGGTCACGTGTGCATGTTTGTATGTGGCTCGACTTGTATGCAGTCACTGCTTGGATTAGCCTACCGTTTCTATGGACAAATCTAAACTGTAAATGTGCTACTAAATGTGCTATATTCATCTCCCCACAGCAATCTGCTTGTGATGAACTTTGGCCATTTCTTTTTTCACTTTGATTTTCATTCATCCTCCTACTCCTCATTTATTTGTTTGTTGCCTCTACATGTGCTGCTGAACAGTAATAAAGAATTAGAGCTGCAACTATTAATCGATTAGTTGTCAACTATTAAATTAATCGCCAACTAATTTGATAATTGATTAATGGGTTTGAGTAATTTTTTAAAGAAAAAAGTCTAAATTCTCTGATTCCAGCTTCTTAAATGTGAATATTTTCTGGTTTCTTTACTCCTCTATGACAGTAAACTGAATATCTTTGAGTTGTGGACAAAACAAGACATTTGAGGACGTCATCTTGAACTTTGGGAAACACAGATTCACATTCAACTAATCGATTAATCAAGAAAATAAGCGACAGATTAATCAACAATAAAAATAATTGTTAGTTGCAGCCCTATAAAGAAGGTTACAGAAATGTATTAAAGGATAAAGCTGGCGATATTTTATGTTTTTGTTATTGTCAACACATCCTATAAAACAACAAAAACCAACAATCTCTCAATACATTCCGACTTTCCTACACTGTCTGTGGCACTCAGCCTCATTCATTATAAACTACAGCACCAGTGTTCATTATAACGAAGGGAACATGACACCCAGTGCCACTGTGTGCTTTATTGATGCGTTTTTAATAGTTTGTGGACAATTAAGCTCTAAGGCACGAAGGAAAAAGCTATATCATGCTTTGGCCTCACAGATCATACTTATTAATAGGATCAATTTATTGTTGGCTTTCCATATTATTTCAGATTTGTTGACAATAAGGATAAATCTAGACGATCACCAGACCTATCCTTTAACCACAAGTACACTGATGTGTTCATGTTTGTCTTTGGCACAGGGCAGTAACTTCTGTCTGGGTGACTACGATGGACGTACACCCCTACATATTGCCGCCTGTGAGGGCCACCTCAAACTGGTGGAGTACCTACTGAATCACGGAGCTACAGTCTATGCTAAAGATCGCTACGGGGACACACCCCTAAGCAACGCCGTGCGCTTCAGGTAAAACTAATTTTAAAGAATAAGGGCTGTGTGTTAGTTTTTATCCGTCTGTTAGAGTAATAATGCCATTTATGAAGTTGCAAACGCAACATTTACAATCCCCCTTTGGCCATTAGCAAACATCGAGTATTTCCTGAAAATATGTTGTTAATAGCTGCTGTAGAGGGAACTTCATTAAATGAGCTGCTGCAAGGTAGAGAATGAGGCTCTGCTTAAATGACAGGAAGGGAGCCGCGGCTGTCAGAGGGGGTTTGAGACCAGGGGAGCAACTCGTAATGGAGTTTAGAGGCCAGGCAACAATTATAAACTAATTAGCCTAATTGTAATCTGACAGTTTAGACGGTGTTTATTTTTACCAAAGCTGTTTTTGTTTTTTTGTCATTCATTGACTTTGCTGTGTAAATGTCTATCAGGGAGAAGCCACGCTTAATGTTTCAGATTTAGTGCTATGTTGAGCCTCAGGGTGAAAACGTTTGTATTTGTCGAAGCCGTGCCAAAAGGCTGTTGTCCTATTTTAACGGTTGGCACTGCAAGTATAGACTTGTTTCCTTTTGTGATGATAGAGGGATGCATTAGAGCGCTAGCACCTGTCGTTACGCTTCCGATGCTACACACACACACCTCTGCTTGCTTTGCCCTTCCTAAAAGGTCTTTCATGAAATGACACTAAGTAATAGAACTGGAGTTTTGAGTTTTTGTCGCCATGTCCGACGCACTTTGAATGTCACTGACATTTCACAGTGCACCACAGCTCGATGCCCATATAAGGAGTGTCAGAATGCATGGAGAAAGAAGGGTTAAAGAACAAACATGGGGAGTGTCCTCTGAACCAGTCCGACCAACCTGCTCCCAGTTTCACAGATGAGATGATACTGGCTTCTTAACTCTACAGGAAGTCGTTTAAATCATTCTTTTAATATTTTCCTTGGCTGTGTGTGCCTCTACATACCTCTAAACAATTAAGCATCAATTTGAACTTTATTACATTGCATGCTCAGCTCTTATTTATAAACTCAGCTCAGAGCTTAACATGTTTAGGCCTTTTTTGATTCATTGAAAAGTTCCTGTCACTACAAGTGTCACTGCAGGTGACTACTGCGTGGGTGGTTGATTGCAGGGGATAAGGAACTTGTTCTTACTTGCCAAACTAAAATCACTGCCACACTGACTCATTGAAAGTCAAACGGCATTAAATTAAAATATTCTATCTAAGTTATCTTTCTTAGCAGGATTTATGAGGTGATAATTTCAGTATCAGCTGAATGATATGCTATTATACAGTATATCACATATACAGTAATAAGTATATGGCTTTATTGCATTCTCTCTAACTAACTTAGGCACAAGGAGGTGGTGAAGCTGCTGAGAAAGACCGGAGCCCACTTCTCCAGAGACGGGCTGGATGAAGCGGGAACTGAACTGTGCAGGTGAGACGTACAACAACCGTGTCTTCAGACAACATGTACAGTCACAACTTTCTCGTTTGCTCAGCCATCATCACGGTGACCCATCCTACATAGCTGACACAGGTTCAACCAGTCGCCCCGCTGTTACACAAACTGTAGGAATGCTCCCCGGCAGCATATCTCCGGATCTGTTCTGCATCTGTGCCGGCAAATGTACGACACACCGGCTGGCCCCTGTTGTTATTTATCTACCTGAGACACCCGACAGGTTTTGTCGAGATGGTTCCAATTCACAGTTTCAGAAACACGCCTTTTGTAAGGTACAATGAACTTGTGTCGCTATTAAGATAAAACGACAAACAACCAATCGAGTCAAGAGGTTCATCGTTATCGATTTATTCCTGTGACGTTGTCCCTGTATGTGTCTTGCTGGCCCCGTTTTGGAGAAGTCTCTTTACACAACAACTTGTCCTTCACCCAGTGGCTATTTGATTGTTTGATTTAGGGAAACGCTGTAATAACTCTGTCATGTCCTCCTGTATTACAGCCTGGCAGCCAGCGGTGACCTGGAGGGCCTGGAGATCTGGAGCCTTGCCGGAGCTGATTTCAATAAACCCGGCTATGACGGACAGACAGCACTTCGAGTGGTGTGTTCTCGGCACATGCACTCCACTTTTAATAACACAGTTCATAAAGTGAAACTCCATCATATTCATTCTTTTTCTTCACCTGTCATAGGCCCATGCTGTTGGCAAAAAGGATGTGGTGGCCTTTTTAGTCCAACTCTTGAGCAAAAAAACCAAGGTAACCCTACAGGATTTCCATTCTATCATCTCTATTTCTGTTAGCAGCTTTAACTTAATTTGCATGCTGGCATAGCGCTCAGATTGGTATAATTCTCTGTCTATAATTACATGTTTGTTTTGTTTAATTTCAGACAGTATTTGGTGAATTTAATGAGTATGATGAATATGATGATGATGATGATGAGGTAAATAAGATGTGAACGTGTATGTCCCAGTTTGTGTATTTCCCATATTGAGCATGAGATCCTCTTTAGCATGCTTGCTTTAGCTCCCTTTTTTCTTTGTTGTGCATGCCCTTGTGTCTATTCGCAATCCTTCCATCCATTTTATACACCGCTTGTGTATCCCAGCATGCACTGTACAAGACACCCCTGTATAGGTCACAGTCTATCACAGGACTAAAACACACATGTATACACAACAAACACATTCACACCTACAGGCAGTTGAGAGCTGCCAGTTCACCTGGCACCAGACAGTGGGAGAACATCAAACTCCATACAGGAACGGCTCAGTTGTCCCTGCTAGCGTTCAAAACAACAAAAACAAGGGCTTTCTGGCTTGCGACAGTGCTAATCACCAAGTGTCCATGAGGCCCTTGTGTATATTATAATTTAAAGGGGAACTGTGCCCATTTTCAAAATTCATACATGTTATTCCTATGGTCTAAGACGGTCCAAAAATATTAGTAAACATGAACTACTCTCTCCCAAATCCAAAAACTAGAGTGCTAAAAATCAAATTTGTGATGTCATAGGGTATAAAGTGTGGAGCTGCTCCATAGACAATGAATAAGGAGAGATGTTATAGATGACACTGAGAGCACCCAGGGCAAAGGTTCTGAGTATATGGGAACATTTTCTGTTTCACAACTGAGAACACTACAATAAAATAAAGCTCATTTGGGTGTAAAAAAGAAAACGAACATTCTGTGGGTCCATAAAATCAGCCTCCCATTCATTGTCTATGGAGCAGCTCCAGACTTTATACTAGGGCTGTCAAAGTTAGCGTGATAACGCATTAACGCAAATTTGTTTTAACACCCCTAATTTATTTATCACATTAACGCAACTTGCGATTTTCAGGTTGTAGCGGGCTCAGTTTTAGAGCTAGAGTGAAGATACAGGCATCACATGAAAATAGCTTGTCGACAAGGAGGCTAAATAACGCTCCTAATGAGCGCTAAATTTTGGCGAGGAAAAACTGGCATGGCCATTTTCAAAGGGGTCCCTTGACCTCTAACCTCAAGATATGTGAATGAAAATGTGTTCTATGGGTACCCAAGAGTCTCCCCTTTACAGACATGCCCACTTTATGATAATCACATGCAGTTTGGAGCAAGTCAAAGTCAAGTCATCACACTGACAGCTGTTGTTGCCTGTTGTGCCGCAGTTTGCCATGTTATGATTTGAGCATATTTTTTATGCTAAATGCAGTACCTGTGAGGGTTTCTTGACAATATTTGTCATTGTTTTGTGTTGTTAATTGATGTCCAATAATAAATATATATATATATACATACATTTGCATAAAGCAAGCATATTGGCCCACTCCCATGTTGATAAAAATATTAAATACTTGACAAATCTCCCTTTTAAAGTACATTTTGAACAGATAAATGTGCGATTAATTTGAGATTAATCGCGATTAAATATTTTAATCGATTGACAGCCCTACTTTATACACTATGACATAACAAGTTTGAGACTTACTTCTCTTGTTTCTGGCTTTGAGAGAGAAGCTCATGTTCACAAATATTGATTGAACTTTCTGAGGCCATGGAAATAACATATTGGAATTCTTAATTTAAGTGGTGTTCCCCTTTAAATATCATAAACACGATACGCAGTAAGTAAGGGATAATGTACAGCGAGCCGGTCATTGTTGTGAAAGAAACCCCGACAGGGCTCGCTGTACATTATCCTGCTTGTTACACGGCTACTTACTTAAGAAATCAATAATTTGACACAAAAACGGTCCTCCAGAGTCCGACATCAGAACTGAGCCCATAGCAACGGTCTGCTATACATAGCAACGGTCTGCTATAAAGAAATAATAGACCATAGAACGCTGTGATTTACCAATCAGAATCGAGTATTCAACAAAGCCGTGTAATAAAATGCATTAAAAGAGATCTCAAAAGATTGAACAAAAGACAGTAAGAGAGAAATTGTTAATTGTTATTGAAAAATACATTTCTAAATAAAAAATTGATTAATCTATTAGTTCATTGACTGAAAATGAAACAGAAACCATTTTGATCCCTTTCTAAAAGCAAAAATGTCAAACATTTACAGGTTCCAGTTTCTAAAATGTGAGTATTTCCTGGTTTTACTCTGTTTTTATAAACAAATGTAAATCAATTTCTGGGAAATTATGACTGGACTTTTTCTTTATTTTATGATGATTAATCGATTAATCTTTTAGTCTATAAATCCAACAAATGATCAACGGATTAATTGATAATTAAAGTAATTTGTTAGTTGCGGCCCTGGTTTTGAGAAGCAACCATGACCTTTTTAAATTCAAGTAAAGCATGCCTCAGACCTCTCTGTTGTTCATCAAAACTACATCAGGTAAAATCTGATCACCTTTAATGCCTGTCCACCCTGTGAATGCCGAACCTGTTTTACACCAGGCTGACCAGTGTGTGTCTTTGTGTGTCTTTGTGCTTGTGTGTGCACACTAGTAGTCAGGAGCCACCTCTCACCTCCCCAGTGCTTCCTGTTAATCCTGTCTCTCTTTTTGTCTCAGAGCGGAGTGATCGAGTTCACCGCCACCCCGACAGGACTGTGAGCTGACGCTACCTCAACCGACAGGAACCGTCCTCTGTTTGCATCCACTTCCTCCCAACCCGTCCTCGACACGCCGTCCGACAACCGTCCTGTTGAATTTCACAGAGTTGCTGCCACAATGAATCTTTAGATTTGCTTCCTTTTTTAAAGCCGTCGCTGCTTACACTGTTTCCCTCCCAAACCCATTAATAGCACAACATTGTGCAACCACTACACTACATGTATGTGTATGTTTTGATTGTTGCACAGTAGTATATGTATGTGAATGTCCAATCAGGGATTAAACATGGAGAGAGCTGAAACCTCCCATTAGTCCATCAACAGGATGGTGGTTAAATCATTATTATTATATGCACTAAAAGAGTTAAAGAACTTTGCTGTACCATTACTTTATAAAGTAACATAGCAATATATTCAGGATATCTGAACCTACAGGGTACAGTCACAGATTGTATTTTTATGCATATTTTTTACAGTGAGATGCTGGAAAAGTGCCATGTAAACTAATGAAGACCAGGTTGTCTTTTTATTATCTGGGATGTTATTCAACGTGTAACACTTGTCCACCGGCCCCGAAGCAGAGCTTTTCATTTCCTGTTGCTCAAACAGGTACTACAAAAACCTTTTCAGACTCATCCAGCCTGTTTCTTGCACTGATTACCAAGCTGGAAGAGTCGCATATCTCTCTTTGAAATGGAAAAAGGGGAAATCTGACTATTGTGTGAGCCTGCACTTTCTGTGCTCTCCAATGAATGTCTTCTTATATTATTTGCTTCCACGATGACAAACAAATGACTTTGTGTGCTTCCTTATCTTTGTAAACGGTGTTAAAACATCGCTACTCTTGTTTGGTTTTAAAAAGTGAATTAAATCAATCTAGGTCAGTTTATTTTGAGCTGTGATGTTAACATCTGTAAAAGAATCGTCTGTGATTAATGTGTGCAAACTAATTTAAATGACTTGAATTTGTTCCTGCTGTTCCCAATGTGGTTATTGTCACAATGCTGTATTCAAAAAGGCTGTTTGTGAAAGTGATTTGGTGGTATTCATACTGTGAAAAAAAAATAACAGAAATAAATCTCTTGTTTCAAAGCAGTGTGTCCTGTGATTGCTACTGTGTTGCACCAAATGTTGAAACTCATATGAAACTGTGCATATACCGCTCCTGGCTGAGGCAATCTCCAATTTGACATGGTTTTCTGTATGAATTAGCGCACGTCTAACCAATTGTTGGAGGTCATTTCTCTTAGTGCGCACAGTCCCTTTGTGTTCTATAAAGAAATGTGTCTTGAATAATAATTGGATTCATTGTGACTGCAGTTAGGCCTTTAGGAGAAATACTACATCAAACCCAACGTGGAGCTTTCTCTGTGAGCTCCTACTGTGAGATAAATCAACCAGATATGAGACATGAAACTTAAAAGATGACATTAAAAATATGCCATATGTGCATGTGACCTCTCAGGCTTCAGTGGCTGGTATTTGCTATCTCTGTCTCGAGGGCGGCTGCCCCGTTGAGCTCCTTGCTGGTGGAACCCAGCTCAGCCGGTCGGACCAGCATGGGCCTCATTCCTGCCTGAATGAGAGGCTTGTATGAACCTAGCCCCAAAACACTATATAAAGAGCTGCACACGCTGCAGTCACTCAGTTCTGGGCTGGGATGACACCAAGGAAACACCACCGCGAGGACACAGCTCACCTTCTACAGGTAAGCACCCTTTACACACAGCTTGTTTCTGTAGATTTCTTCTGTAACATGTAGGGTCTGAAAATCTGCCATCAAGGGATCATTTCAGAAAACTAATTCTAGCTGCTGTTGTTTTTTTTTTCTTTCACTAGTGGAGTCAACAGTTTGAAGGAAAGACTTTTCCCTGAAGAAGCGTGTGGTCCCTCTGATTAAGTGGTTCTCAACAGTTCAACAGTTCTTTGAGAAAATTGTGAAATGTTTAGGACCACTTGACCAGTCAGACAAATGCTGCCAGCTTGGGAAAAAAATGCTGCTTTTGAATGGATCTTTTAAAAAAAAAAAAGGAAACCGTCTCTCAAGGCCTGACTTTAAATGATTTTAGAACAACTGTGATTTCCTCTGTTTCCTTAATGTGTCTCTCTGTCTTCTACTCTCATTGTGCCCCCTTGTGTTGCAATGCCAACTGCAGTCCAGGAGCTGTGGGGGGCTGTAAAAATCATCAGGCTTCGGTAATTTCATTCTGCTGGCACACATACAACTTTTTTAACAGCTCTGCTGTTGCAGTAACACCCGTCTTTTTTGCTGCTTTACTGTTGCCGCTATTCAAAGGTACTGATTAAAACAAGTCAATAAAGAATCATTTGTCTCTGTTGAGTCCGTGTGGGATGATGATGATGGGACGAGAGACTGCGGGGACGGTCGCTGTCCAAAGTACTGAAACTTGCTGCAAAATCACTGCATCTGCTGACATTTTACATCTAATTTTCCAAACTAGAAAAAATTGTCTATGTTTTGGTCAATGTACACAGATATTTAGACGTGGGCAGTGGTGGAAGAAGGATTCAGATTATTTACTTAAGTAAAATGACTAATACCACAATGTGAGAATACTTCCATTTAAGTTTGCATTAAGTAAAAAAATTTATGTATTATTGACTTAGAGTATCAAAAGTAAAAGTACTTGTGCAGAAAATGATCTCTGTCAGTGTTTTACTATTATATATATGATGTTTTTGGAGTAATGTTACGGCTGCATTAATGCTGCTGTAGATGTTTAAGATTGTGATCATTTTAACTCCTTTAAACAGTTGGGAAGTTTAATCTCGCTGTCCTGTGAGAAACACGTATATGTAAAGAGTCAACTATCCATAAGTTCAGAAAAACAGCTGTGTTTTTCAATGCATTTTCCAGCTGATCCAACAGGATTTTTAAATTGTTTATTTAGATTAGGAAGTAGGAGAATTTTCTCAACCCATAAAGGAACAATTACTCCTTCAGATTATCTCAAACATTCAAATTCAAAATCACCAAATCTGGAGATACGTGGTTTTCACTGGACAGAAAGAAAAATTGTAATCTGAAAGTAACTAGTTAGTTACCGTCAGACAAATGTAATGAAGTAAAAGTATAAAGTTATATAAAATGGAAATACTCAAGTAAAGTATTCTACAAGTAGGCCTCGAATTTGTACTTAAGTACGTAGGCCTACTTGAGTAAATGTACTTAGGCTACGCTACAAATCACATACTTTTTCTTTTCACTTATAGTACATACTGTAGCTCCTTACAAAGTATATGTACTGTTGCATGCAGTATGCATACAATTCATACTACTTCGTCATAACATTGCGCCTTGACCTTTGACCTTTATATCTGCTGCGCAGAGGATTGTGGGTCAGTATATCCAGAAAAGTATGCATGCTGGCTTGCATACTGCAAAATGAGACTGGATGTAGTAGGACATCTTGGTATTTTTGGCATACTGCATTAGACGTACTATGTATTGAGACATACCAACTGTGCGTTCTTATACCCATACTACCATAATATTTAGTATGCCAGGAAAATATTTAGTATGGCCCAATACATAGTATGTCAAATGCAGTATATGCCAAAAATACCAGGATGTCCTACTACATCCGGTCGCATTTTGCAGTATGCAAGCCAGCATGCTTTTCTGACTATTCTGACCCACAATCCTCTGCACAGCGAGATGAGCAAGAGGGTCAAAGGTCGGGGCAATGTTTTGACAAAGTAGTATGTCCCAGTTGTATGCATACTGCATGCAACAGTGCGTATACTTTGTAAGGCACTGTTGCATGCAGTATGCATACAAACTGCATGCAACAGTGCATATACTTTGTAAGGGCAACTGCAGTATGTAGGATACTAAAAGTAAGAAGAAAAAGTATGCAATTTGGAACGTAGCCTAAATCTTTTCCTGGCATACTAAATAGTATATAGTAGTATGGGAACTGGAACATACATTTAGTTCCTGGACATGGGTCACCTATTTCTGCTTTTAACCAGATTTATGACACATTTCCTTGACTTTTGTTCTCCATTACACTGATTAAACTCTGTATTAGTCCACATTTGAACTCAGTTAGACTGTGAATTGCCTTAATTACATTCTAAACACACGTTTGCATTCGGAATCTTTTATTTTAGTTTGGTGGGAAAACCAGATAAAGACTCAAAATCTGACACAAGAAAATCCGGATGCCTTTTTTTCCCAAGGTATATAGGCTACTTTCTACTGCATAAATCATTCATGAAAGCAGTGTGCACCGATTATTCCCCCTCTCCTTTTTAGACAGCCCCCTTCTCCTTCTCCCTTTCATCTCCTCCATGCGCCAAGAACTATCAATATTTGCTAAACGCTTCTCACAAAGAAGGAGAAGCTGCAGACGGAGGGTCTCACGGGCAGGAGGATAAGAGGACATAGGAGAGGAGGAGAGGCATTAATGAGATGCCCAGAGCCATCCCCCTGTGTGTGCGTGTGCGAGGGCAGCAGATGTAGCAGCACACGCACTCCCAGGGGATCCCGTCCCCGGAATTTCATCAGCAGCCGAGGGAGACCCACCCAGACCCACCCAGACCTCCCCACTGGGGGACGGACGTGGTAAATCATCTTTACTATGGATTGTAATTATCGGTCTGCTGACAACTCCCAGCCCCCCCCCCCCCCCCTCTCAAAAAGTGTGTGTGTGTGTGTGTGAGTGGATTGCAAGGTGTTTGGGGGATCAAAAATAATTTATTCATCCTTAGAATATTTATTATTTACCCCCCTCTGCTGGGCTGTCAAACCATCATTGTTGCATGAGTCTAAGTCTTGATTATTTTAATCATCTCTGACCTGCTGGAAAATAAAAAAAAACTTGTAAAAGCCCCCCAAACTTTTTCTTTCTGTCCCACTGAGCTGAAACTTTGAAACATTGAATTACATGAATTAAAGTTGAATTAAAACGTTTTTGACAGCCATCTGAACCAATAGGCTAAACATCAAAAGTGTCAAATGATTAAAGGGGAAAATCCATCCTAAATATAATTCCCCTTTAGCTATTCCACTGGGGGTTTTTTCAGTTAAAGAGGCACTCCACCAATTTTACACTTCAAGATCAGCTTACTTGTCATAATGATTAACAGTCAACCTGTGAAAACAGTTGTATAATGTCTGCTGTGGCTTTGGAGGCAGCTTTCTAAAGTCTGACCATGCGGCAACCTCAGGGTCTGGAAAGTGAAGCCAAAGCTGAAGTGTCTTAAACTTGCATTCTTTCTAACAGCCAGCAGGGGGCGACTCCTCTGGTTGCTAAAAGAAGTCTGATTGTATAGAAGTCTATGAGAAAATGAGCCTACTTCTCACTTGGTTTATTTCCTCAGTAAACATTGTAAACATGAGTTTATGGTCTCAATCGCTAGTTTCAATTCTTCTTCAATACAGCATGATGTTCATTTAGTAAATTATGGTCCCATTTAGAGTCAAATAGACCATAAATCTGGGGATGCTTTAGGGCGTGGCTACCCTGTGATTGACAGGTTGCTACCACGGTGTTGTCCGGTCTGGGATTTGTCTGTGTTTTCATCTTACAACTTTAACCCTTTAACAATGTGCTTTCAGTTTATTAAAGTTATTTTAACATTTTGGTCGCTTAAAAATGTCTTATTCAGAGTTCAGTTGTACTTAGCGCCACCCTCTTGTGTCACTTCTGGTTGCAAAAAAAACAAACATGTGCTGTCATGCTATCCCTCTGTTCACTGTCTGTGGAGCAGCTCCATGTGGATGACATCATCACTACAGTCTCAGGAGGAACTGGTTCAGATTCATACATTAAAACTGCAGCTGACAGGATGTTTTGTGAATCCTGTTTCAGATTGAGTTTTCCTATTAAAAAAAACAGATATTCACATTTTCTTTAATACTGAACAGTCAACCTATCAACATAATGTCTCCGCTGAACCACGACCTACTGGCCTCACCCATTCAGTCTATGGGATAACTAGCCTCAGCCTATACTTGATGGAATGAAGGCAATTCATTGAATATTGATCTGCAATCATGAATTTTAGACACCAGATGCATTATTTAGCATCAATAGCTACAAATACCTTGAATTAAATGTTTTATTCAGTGATGATTATTTCAAAGCACATTTTGATTGATTGGATTTTGATACAGCCTGCAACAAAGTGTATTAAAATCAATCAAAATCATTTTATTTTTATTTGAAAATACCTATCCCCACTGTTGATCTTCACCATCAATAAGAAATCAAGTGGCTCCTATCTGGTATTCCCTTGTGAGAAATACAACCCTATAAAGCAACACTATATACAGTATACTGTACAGTAGGATATTATATAGGAGAAAGACATATCATAAAGTAAGATATGATGAGGTCATTACTGCGCGCCATAGAGACGCTATAAGTCCCTACATGAATATTATAATATTACAGGGAATGTGTCGTTAGGGGTTATGACCATGCAGGGGGTGTCATTGTGTTTTACATCCTCTTGTGGGGGCTGACGACGACGCAGCAGCAAGACGGGTGGGAGAGCAGGTCATCACTGTCTGACAGGGGGTGGGGGGG
>CAKAKR010038523.1:0-61195 GCA_916700685.1 Adelosebastes latens
AATATATATAAAAAGATGGTAAAAAAGCTCCTGTCCCTCTCTCTCCTGTTCATCGCGCGCCCGGGCTCTGAATTGACGCTTCCATGACGTCACTTCCCACGCGCGCGAGATCATGCTAACAGCAGCTAACCAGCTGACAACCTGAGAAACTATTCAACTATTATCAGGACCTTTTATACAACTTGTCAAGATACTGTGAAGCTCTGCACCGCGGCCCACTGAAGCCTCAGTATACCCGCTGTAGGTAGTGTCTTCCACGGCCGGTCAGATGCAGCAGCAGCTCGGAGGACAGCTCGGAGGACAGGGATGGTCCGGTTGTTGACATCCAGGAGACGGATGTGTGTCAGTAGCTGCAGGAGGATTGAGTGTTTCTGTTTAGTAGTATTGTGTTGGAGATGAAGCTGCAGTGTGATGTGGAGGTGGTGAATCGGATGCTGCCCTCGTTTGGGATGAGGAGTCGAGGTAAAGGGACCAGAGCGGTTCTGTCCATCGGGAAGCATCTGGACAAGACGAGTCAACGCAGCAACATCTACATGATGATCTGCACAGCTAAAGACAGAGCAGGCTCCAAGTACAAGGTCAGTCACTGTCTGCTGCTGTTATTATGTTATTATTGTCTGCACTGTACTGCTGCTGGAGATGCATTCATGTCATTTATCCCTGCAGGTTTGTGCTGTGGTTTTTCCTCCAAATTTGCCCGATTTTAAGTTGCATTTAACAGTCTATTTTTAATGACAGTTCCTTTTACATGTATTGTTCACATGCAGGGAATGAAATTAGCACCTGCCACCTGCCAAATACAGGGTAAATGTTGGCTGTGGCAGGTAAAACTTTCAGGTCACCTGCCACCATGGCAGACAGGTTTTCCTTATATTAAGAAATATTAGTTTTAAAAAGCAATTCCTAAATTAAAAATAGTCAAGGATTAAGGTTACATGATCCATATTTCTACTGTCTGTTACCAGTGTTTACTAGGGGTGGAAGAAAATATTGAGTATTGCAATATTGTGTTTTGTGATACTGTATAAATTCTCAAAAACCCTGTATTGAATTCTAATTAATAGTTTACATGCAAAGATTGACTCAGGAAATACTTTACTTTATTTGCAAAGATATGCAAATGCAGATCCTACTAATCTGATTGCATAAAAAAAGTTAACTTTTTTATTCTCAGATTTTATGCATATAGCAGTGTTATTTATACTATGACAGTTTTCCTAAAATTAGATTTTAAAAAATTTAAATATATCGCCCTACTTACAGTATCGAAATATATCGCAATATATTGAATTGTATCCCCTGTATCATGATACGTATGTTATCGCCAGATTCTTGCCAATACACAGCCCTAGTGTTTACGATTCTAAAGCGTTCTACATAGATTTCAGAAGTGGCTGACAAAACAATTGTGTAGCTAGTAGAAATGTTCAGTGACCTGCCACAGTGGCACGTGAGGAAAAAACTTAATTTTAGACCCTGTTCACATGTCTATAAACTTTTGTCATTTGGAGGGTCTATATATTTATTTTATTTTATTTTATTTTATTTTATTTAACCTTTATTTAACCAGGTCGTACTCATTGAGATTAAGAATCTCTTTTGCAAGAGAGACCTGGCCAAGGCAGCAGCATTTAAACATACATTAAAGTTTCAGACACCACAACATAAAACAAATGCAAAAATAAATACATAAAATAATATCATACAAAACACATTAAAATCAAGTGTTTGAAGCCAACATTAAAGTGAAAATATTTTACAGACATTTTACAACATCAACTCAAGAGAATGAGTAAAATCACTCTCCTCTGTTAGTTAATTAATGTTCTAGTGTTGTCACTGTTGTTGTTGTCGGTTGGCTCCTTAAACTATGATTTTAAAGAAGAACATTATCTACATAAACTTTTGTTAACTGTAATTTAACAGTTTGATACACAATATGATTCATCCAGTGTACAGGTCACATTATAACAAAGCATTTTATTTTCTACAAGGACACCCAATTTAAATTCCTCTTAGCTCTTACAATAAGTATAGTTTCATAAGACAGAAAATGAGTTGATCATGTTATATTATTTGTCAGATCTTCTGCCACAGTTTATTTTTTAAATGGACCGTATTGAACATTGCATTAGCAACCCATCCTGCAACTTTCACTGTATTTTTGGTTTTCAATTGACTCTATCCCATGCCATTTAATACATTTTCAATTACTCATTATCTTTCCCAGAACAATTGGAAACCCTAGAAGTATTGTTTTCATGATCTCAAATGCTGCCTTCAGGTGCTCCTCAGAAGTTTCTGATTTAAAACGTTATAGTCCTGTAAAGATATAAACCTGTACGTTGTTGACAAAGAGGTTGAAAAGCTTTCCTGTCCACACTTGTCGAGACAGTGAATCACTCGTGGTTGAATGATAATGTGTTCCCGCCCTGTTGTTGTGTCATGTATTTTTCCATCACTGACATTTGCCAACTTTCTCTTTCGCAGCTGAAAGGCAACATAGAGAAGTTCTTCACTTGGTTTGTGGAGGAAGGCAAGGCCACTGTGAGATTAAAGGAACCTGCTGTTGACATCTGTTTAAGCAAGGTACGACATCAGACATGGTGTAATTACAGTCTAGAGAATAAAGTTGTTTATAAGTGAGGCTGTCCTCTCACTCGTTTATCAGCTAGACAGACACATTCGGTTGTTTTGACTGCAGCTGATGCCTGGACAGTCACCATAGCAGCCTCATTGTTTCCAGTAGCTGTAAAGCCCCTCCTGACTGTTTCGAGGTCAGTGGTGACCTTTCACCTAGATTCTAACATAGCTCAACCTGCCATGTTGAAAGAAACACACTCACGCACAACTGATGCCACATTAAGCAGGTAAACAGGGGAAATAAAAAAATGTGGGAAATGTGTAAACCAAACTTCAGTCAACCTACACTTTTATAATCATAAATAAATAGAGCACAAATCTAAAGGAACACCCTAATATGTCTTTGGGAGTCACTCACATTTTTATTCCCAGCAATAAAAAGGTCATGATGTTCATTCAAAGGAAGTGTGTCAAGATGATCCAGGCCAGTGAATTTAGGTCAGATATTTCAAGGAATCCGGTCATACATGACCACCTGAGAAGATACTGCGAGTCTGCTTTTTCTCTTAAGCTGGGCATACACTGTACGATTTTAACCCGTTTCTGGCCCGAATTTTGAGCCGCACGACGACTAATTTTAGAGTCGGACCGAATTTCAGCTTCGTCGGGCGTCGTTTGCCGTGTACAGGGAGGACCGAGGACCAATGAACTCCTCCCTACCGACTGTCGGACAGTCGGATGAATTTCTGGCATATCGGAAATTTTGGTCGGATATCTTATATTTTTTACAGTAATCAGAGCGTAGCCATAAAGAAAACAATGTACAACAGATCTAGTAAAACGTAGCTAGTTTACCTCCAATTCTCACTGCAAAATGGACAAGACATACTGTCCACGTCTTCCTATTACCTGCGAGTCCATATACGCCGGCGCCTCTTTTTTTTTTTTTAGATGTTTCAGCAGACAGGATGGCACAGATGATCAAGGCAGTACGTTTCTGCCTGTACAGTGTGAGCACATAAATCGTGAGCTTTGGCTTTACATCGCAAATGAATGAATGAATGAATTACACAACAACATTTCTAAAAATTGTACAGTGTATGCCCAGCTTTACCTATTAATCTATTAATCCACCATTTATTCGTAGGCTGATGCAAATAGCTTGAAGAACTTCCTCTCAGCCGCTCGTTTGGCAGACAGAGGAAGTGACGCGAGCAGCCTTCCCCTCTCCACGCTCACCCCCGTTCGCGCCAGAGACGTAGAGCAACCCAAGAAGAAGCTCACGATCGTCTCCAAGAAGGACTACCCCCTCACCTCCAACTTCCCCTACTCTCTGGAGCAGCTGCAGGTCTCCTACTGCAAACTGTCACGGGTGGACATGCGGATGCTGTCCCTGAAAGGTAGGGTGAGACAATCTGGTTGGTTGGCTACACACTGAAAATTATATTTTGGCCTATAGAGTTTTTAGAGTGCTTGATTTACATTCAGTTTCTGCACTTACATGTTACATGCCCTTTATAAATTAAGAAAATACCACTAATTTGTGAGGGAAATGTCTTTATTTTTTTATCTTTGGGTTGCTGGGAAATTTCCCAAAGTAAAAGTCCCTAGAAGTGTATGATTTAACTTTTTCCCATGGTCTAGTGTTAAAAAAGTTAACAAGATCGCGATACTTGTAGAATCGGAATACATATTGAATCGGCACCCAAGTATCGTGATAGTATCAAATAGGGAGATAGGTGTATCGTCCCAGCCCTAGATTAAGTCTAAATTTGTCTCTTGCTAGTCCCAACTTTATGGAAGTGCAACACTAAATAGCTGGATTACCCCTTTTTAAGGTGTTTTTGTCTTTGCTTTTGTTTCTGCAGCTCTCCGCAAACTAGACCTCAGTAACAACCACATCAAGAAACTCCCCGCCACCATCGGCGACCTCAGCTGCCTCTCTGAGCTCATCCTCCACAACAACCACCTGGAAGCCTTCAGTGAGGCCCTCTGCCTGTCCACCCTGCAGCGGACCCTCCAGCTCCTGGACCTGAGCCAGAATCGACTGCAGTCCCTCCCCGCTCAGTTCTGCCAGCTCAAAGAACTAGTGAACCTCAAATTGGACGACAACGAGCTCGTCTGTTTGCCGTTCCACGTGGGCCGACTCTCGAAGCTGAGGTTCCTGTCGGCGGCGCATAACCAGCTGGCCGTGTTGCCCTGTGACTTCCGTAAGCTGAGTCTGGAGAACCTGGACCTGTTTGGGAATCCGTTTATCCAACCTAACCCTCTTGACCACACGATGAAACTTACATTCCCCCTTCCACTTCAAGAGATGGCTTCCAGAGCTGTGGCCAACCTCAGGTTAGAATTAAACACCGTATATCACACTGTACCTTCACTGTGGTTCTCACAGAAAACTCCTAATTGTATCTTTTCTGACTCACCTCTCAGGTTACAGTACGGACCTCACCTCATCCCTGCCCACTTGTGTCGGGACCTCGAAGTAGCCAAGACCTGCGACTGCGGCCGCGTCTGCATCAATTTCTACATCAAGACGGCGGTCAGCATGAACCTGCACCAGGTCTCCCACACGGTAGTCCTGGTGGACGACATGGGGGGCACAGACGCTCCGGTGCAGCAGCACTTCTGCTCCCTCGCCTGCTACTCCGAGTTTTTAGACAACTCCCTCCAGAGAGGAATCAGATGAGGAAGAACACACTCTTTCGTTTGACAGGAAAACACACCGACTGCTGGAAACTGCTGTGGATTTTGCAATAGTTTGCAAGTCATGAGATACTGTTGGAGGATACAGTTTTCTGGTAAAGCCCGGGAGGATATTGACTTTTTACACTTCCATTAAACTTATAACGCACCTCCTGCTCCATCTGCAACTGACTTTATGTAATGTTAGCGGGCAGTAACAGACGCAAAATGACAGTTTGCCATTGCTGCTGCTGCTGCTAAGTGTCATACATCGTCTTTTCTGTTCTTCCTGCCTCTTACAGCACATCCCCTACTGACCTACTTCTACAAGGCAGGGGAATAAAGAAATTACATGAGTTTTTTCCTGAACACAGTGCCTCAGGGTCCGTGAGCTAAAGGGAGTTGGTTTTTACTGAGCTAATGACCCACAATTTTTATATGCATGTGAAAAACTCAATAAAATAATAGTATTCATCACGTTGTCCTGAGTAGTTTATTCAGGGACATTGAAATGATTTTTGTGTCATGTATTTTAATTAAACCTATTGCAGTAGGCAGTATATTTTTGGCATCGTTGGGCAAAAATTCCATAATAACCTTTCAGCATATTGAAATTCAAGTGTTCAGAGAGGAATCTAGACTTATGCACCTCCTCATGGCTCTGTTTTCAGGCTTTAAAAAATCTAGCCTGTGACGGGAGACTTTGGCCAATTCCTATTGGCTGTGCTCCGGCTGGTGGGCGGTGCTTGGTATTTCCTCAGCAGATCTCAACATGGCTGCCGGGTCGCAAACTTTCTCATTTTACAGCTAAACAGTACACTACAAGATGTTTCTGAAAACATTTGAGGAGAGAAATAGGCATTACAGTAACAGAATATTGATTTATATTTGATCAGCGCGACCCAGTTTGACCGTTTCATCGGAGTTCGCAAATGATTGACAGCCGGCTCTCATAGACAGCAGCTGGACGGCAGACTCCAGCTAGGATCTTATGTTTTTTTATCGCGAGGGATTGCCTCGCTTCCCTGCATTGGACGCTAGACGGGCTGCCACTAGACACAAGGCACTCGGCACCTGACTGGACAAACATTCTCCCTCGTGGGCTGCTGCTCCCAGCTTTCAAACTGGAACCAACATGGCGGCTCATTTGTAAACTTTCTTCTCTCATATTAGGAAAATAGTTCACCGAAATGTGTTTCTGAAAACATTTTATGCGAGAAATAATCCATGCAGTTACTCAGTCTGTCTTTATTTTAGATCAACAACGCTTAGTTTAAAAGTTTCTCTGGAGTTTCCAGAGACAGCGAGTGGCGTCGGACGCCTGTGATTTGCATAAAGTAACCTAGACCTCAACTTTATGCAAATGAGGCGCGGCCAACGTGACTCCCCGTCTCTTGAATCGCGCCGCTACGCTACCAGAATGCATTGCGTGGACATGTACCATCACTGGTAGTTTTCCTCCGGTCTGTGAAATCCTGCAGCAGGTGCCGTTAGGAGCACCGGAGGACACAGAGGAACATGATGATTTTTCTCAGATTACCTGTCTCATACACTACTGTCAGGATATAGCGACTGTTTTATAAAAATAACTTTTTTTTAAATCATATTTGCTCAAATTCTACCCACTGTAGCTTTAAAGTGACTGAAGAGAAAGTTCAGGTTTTAAAAATATGCACATTTAATATTGTTGGACACACTGCAGTGTTTTTAACGTACAAGAAAACCTCCTCGTAACATTTGCACACAGTCCTCAGTCCAGCTCATACATCAGGGAGTTTTGGAAGATGAACCCAGCAGATGTTGAATGATCACTGATGATCTTTTCGTTTCCATCTCTATCAATTTCCCTCAATAACGCAGGTGGTGGCTTGTGGAAGATTTGCTCCGTCGGCAGGTTGTCTTCGTTCTCCCTCTCCTCCCTGGCAATTTCCTCAGAGAGGAGGGTGACCCTGTTGCCTGAACCTCCTCTGGTTGACCTGTTTGCTTCACCTGTTGCAGGCGTCTCGCTGCACTCCTGGGAAAAGCAGCAGTCCTTCACGTTGTTCTGGCACTGAGTGTTAGCTGCTACGGGAGTTTGGGATTCCTCGCTGGATCTGTGATGTAGAAACGCAGCATCTGTCTCCACCTAGAAAAGATAAATATAAGCACCTCACCACACATTTTTTTAACCTTCTCGTCAATGCGATTGTCAGGATTTATCTCACCTCGTTTCCGTGTACACTCTCTCCCGTCTCCTCTTTGTGGTCCGGAGTCATTTTGGGTGTTGACTCCAAGTTCAGATTGACCTCCCCCTCTTTTCCTATGCAGCTTGAATGTTCAGCAGTGATTAAAACAGGCTGGCTCCTCGCCTGTTGATGACAGGCTTGTGGCCTGTCATCAACAGGCGAGGAGTTTTCTTCCTCAGCAGGAACATTATCTGCATCAGAATCCCTTTTATCTTCATGTTTCTGTGGGTTAAAGTTTCCATCCTCTTTTTCATTTCCCTGCTTCTGCTCTTTCAATTTCTCCTCCTCCACAACTTCTTGGCCTTTTCTTTCCGGTTTCTTAAATTTTTCCTCCTCCTCCTCATCCTCCTCCACACCAATTTCCTCTTCAACTTTTTCTGCTCTCGTCTGCTGCCTCAAATCCTCCTCCTCCTCCTCCTCCTCCTCCTCCTCACTTTTCTTGCTTTCCCTCTCCTCCTCCTTCCATTTATCCTCCTCTTCCAACTCACTTTTCTCCTCCTCTCTCTCATCAGTCTGAGCAAGCCCTACAGCAAAATAATCAAAAGCTTCATCAGAAGGAAGGACATTCAGTGTGACTGTAAGCTGCCCTCTCCGTTTGTCGAACCTGGCCTCTCCTTCATCTTCATCCACAGGGTAGGCTAAGGCCAGCTCCAGTCTGTAGGCCGGTTTCTCGGACTCCAGCAGCAGCTGCCTCTCTTTTACCTCGAGGCTGGCGTCTGCGGCCGCCTTCAGAAGCGGCATGTCGATGGTAACCACTATCCGTTTGGGCCTGGGGCTTTGGGCGGAGTCTCTAGAGAATCTGAAGTCCTGTAGATCCATAAAGGATTGATATTTTACTGTGTAGTTTGGCTTTGTGGGCTCTTTGGCTATGTGAGGCTGGACGGTGAGGCTTTTAGGTTCAGCATCACTGTTGGGTTTTGTTGCAGGCGGTTCTTTGGGCTCTGGGTATGGGAATGCAAGAGGGTCCGGCTCCTCTGAGGGTTTATATCCAGGTATGGGTTTCCGGATGACACAAGGCTGCGGGGCGCCTTTGTATTTTGTACTCATCTCCCTCACGTTGTTTTTATCCAGAGTCACTTCAAAAGCAGTCTGGATTCCCTGCATGGCTGTGCTGTCTACCAAATCCATAAATCTGGTGTTTTTGCTTGCAATGTGGAGAGTGTCAGGGTGGAAAATCACATCATAGATCATCATCTTGTTGCCCTTTGGATCTGTGTCTCTTCTCCCTGGGTGCAGATTGTGAGGCAGGGACCAGCACTGTCCTCTGCTACCATCTTCAGACTCCCTCTGTTTACATTCAGGCTTTCCAACTTTGTCATTGGAGCAGATGTTGATGAAACACTTCTGGTTGCCGTTCACACTCGTCCTGAGAGCCCTGAACGGTTCCGGATGGATGAACTCGATGGTGAATCCTCTCTCCTGCTCCAGCAGCTTGATCTCCAGTTCGTACCTCTTCTTGTTCTCAGGGTCTGATAGTTCATGAGCGTAATCGCACAACATTTTCCTGAATTCCTCGTCTTTGAAAGCTTCTGTCAGTCTCTCCATCTCCACAGCTGTCACGTTCAGTTTCTTCAACTCGTTTCCGACCTCCATGTTGATAATTTACGAGGAGAAATATTGAGGCGGATGAAGTTAGCGGCCGCACAACTTCACTTGGTGAGCTTATAAATCCCCCAAAAAAATAAGTCCAGCAGTTTTAAAATGTTCTTAATTTTAAAAAGTTGTCCTCGCCGAAAAAAAATGCTGAATTTAGTGTCGTTTTAGCTCAGTTTCGGTGTGTTTTTAGCTCGTTTTGGACCTCCAGCTCCAGCAAACCGTCCTAGTTGTGTTGATGTAACCATAGCAACACGAGAGGTGCAACAAGGAAACACTTCCAGGGTGAAACATTTCCTGCCTAAAACTATATTATAAATAGATATATTTCTATAGATAGAAATAGATATTATAAATATAAATAATAGAAATATTCTGTCTTTTGGAGGATGTTGCAGGCTGAGTTATCAAGCTAGATTGAATAAGAAGGTTGAAGTCAAAATATCTTCCATGAAAGAGGCCTATAACCCTATAATTTTATGCACAAAAACGTGAATAAAACGACAGATATTTTACTTTACGCAATTGCATTAAAAAAAAGAAGAAAGAAAAAGGTATTTAATTAATTGTATTCTTATTTGTATTTTTTTTAATTATTAATGTGATTATTAATGTGATTTTTGTAAATTGAACTGTGATTGCGTTTAGCTTTTTATTTTGTATGTCTTTTAATTCATATTCAGTTTTTTTTAGGTGACCAAAGTGGCGATGGGGCAGGAGACTAGGGACACTCCAGTATTGGACATGAGGTAACCAATCAGGGACAGCGAGCCAGGAAATTCCACCAAAAAGGGACTTTATTTAGAGGAGTTTCCCCTTTAAAAAGGTCCCATATTATAAAAAAGTGAGATTTTCATGTTTTTTTATTATAACGCAGGCTTAAGTCCTATATAAATACTGTGAAAGTATCCAAAAACTCAATCCACAGGGAAATACACACAGCCCGTATTCAGAAACTCTGCATTTGAAACAAACTGTCAGGATTTCTGTCCATTTGTGATGTCACAAATCTACAATATTTAGACCTTTGACACAATTTTAAACGCAAACATTCTAAATGTGTCCCAGTTTCTTTCCTGGTTGAAGTGTATGTGAATGTCATTAACTGACAGGAAGTACATATGGACCCAAGCTGTTGCCTAGCAACACAATTCTGTTGTAATTCCGCCGCAGTTCCGTCAAAATGCGCTAAAACAGAGTGTTTCAGACAGAGGGTGAATACAGGCATATTCAAGCCGACAGTATGAGGAAAATAAAGGTTTTTTTTAACATTACAGCATGTAAACATGTTGTAGTAGAAACACAAAATACAAGTATGAACCTGAAAATGAGCATGATATGGGAGCTTTAAACATCAAGTGGTGGGTCTGCAGTAAGTACACAAAAGAGGGAGTAAGAAAACAGCACTGCACATGCATCTACTCAATCATCTTAATTATCAAATCAAAGTCATAACAAATCATAAAAGAATAACTCACTTTAGACGCAGGGGATCAGGTCTGGCTGGTAGCAGAACAACAGAGAAATGTTCTTCCTCCTCCCCTCCTAGTGATAGGAGCCCTGATTATGTGCTGATTGAGCTCACCTGTGCCTAGTTGACTCTGAACAGCACAGGTGAGCCTGTGGCTCTTCTCAGAGCTCATCAGTATGATGGCAGACATGAAACAGTTTCTAACACTGTTTTTACAAAATCTAAATTCTGTTAGAATATTTAGTGCTGCAAACAAAATTGATTTTCCGATGAATAAGTTTGTGTTCTTAATAACAAGTAATGTTCGCAAAGGACATACATAAATGTACACAATCCAGTATCATTTTTTTGGGTATGAGCACCTAATAGCCTTCTATTATACTGTTATACTTCTCTTTTTTTACTTTCTAATTTCAACATTTTTATTGATGCGTGTATAATGTAAAAAGGGCACCAAAATTGATACTGAAAAAAAGGTACACAACACCAAGGGAATTTAAGGATGACAAAGAAAGAAAAAAAACAAAAAAACACAATGAACCAACAGAACAACCCCCCCACCTGAGCCTGTCAGTCACCCTAACAATAACAATGACAGGCAGGGATTTAAAAATTAATAAATAATTAAATAGATAAATTAAATTATATAAATCTAAATGAAGTAAAATCAATAGATACATATCTTAATATATATATATATATTTATATATATAATTTAAAAAAATAATAAAGAAAAAAATCACATTAATAATTAAAAATAAATACAAATAAGAATAAAATTAATTAAATACCTTCTTTTTTAATAAATAAAATAGATAAATAAATAAACCAACTGTTATACTTCTCTAAGCATGTCAAACTAGGATTTTCTTCAGCATTAGTGTAAAACTGGTGAAAGTACATGTTAATGCCAGCAGATGTCGCTGTAGATCAGCTCTCAGGTGGCACACAGCCAGTGAGTAAGTCGGTCAGTAAGGCAAAGGGGCGGGTATACAGAGGAGAGAGGTGATTGGTCGCACCCCCAGCAGTTCATATGTCTCACTGTCTGATTGGAAGAGGTTTGCTGTTACTGGGTGTGGGACCACTGCTTATGAATCTTATGAATGTGTAGGTGAGAGAGAGAGAGGATGGAGGCAGCACAGAAAACCCCTCTTCAGTCCAGCAGCATCTTTACGGTTTCTTTTTATTGTTTACTTTATAACATTTCCACTTGCATCCTTCCAATTCTTTCTCACACTCCATGTTAATTATTTATATGGCCAAGGATGGTCCAGACCAGTGGTTCTCAACCTTTTTCGTGTCAAGGACCCCTAAATTGAGACACACTCTGCCACGGACCCCCATTTGATAAGATTTCGCTTCAGGGACCTCCGACCACAAGAGTCACGTAAATAGTAATAAAGCATTTAATTGATTAATAACGAATTGTACAATAAACATAGCCATTTATAAATTTGATCAATTTAATAAATCAATAAATTGATTTATTAATCTATGAATAAATGGACTAAATTACAAAGCAATTCATTTTTTTGACATTTTAATGGGCAATAAAACAAATAATTATTTAAAAAATACAAATGAAATATTAATCCATCAATAAATAATTCAAATTAAAAAGGGATCTACAAAAACATCATAAAACAGTCGATAAGTACATCATTTAAAAACAATAATGGAATTTAAAATTCTATTTGAAAAATGTGGTTTAAAAAGAGAAACAAATTGGATTAATATTTCATTTGTAAATTCTTTTTATAATTCTTCTTTTTACTGCCCATTAAAATGTCAAATAATGAAAAATTAATTGAATTACTTTGTAATTTAGTCCATTTTATTCATAGATTAATAAATCAATTTGTAAACTAATTTATCAATTTGTACAATTAGTTATTAATCAATTAAATGCTTTATTACTATTTACGTGACTCTTGTAGTCCTCCATACTCCATCTGAAAAGATTTTGGTTCTTAGATATGATTAAGACAAGAATGAGATAACTGTGGAGGAAACCTATTATTAGAATAGTCACTATTATGACTCTTACTCATACTTATATATTGAATTAAAAACATTTTTCTGGGGACCCTCAAAGGACCCATGGGGGTCCCTGGACCCCTGGTTGAGAACCACTGGTCTAGACATTATGAACAAGAACTACGTTCACCTTTTATTTGTTCATTAGATTTACTACATTACTGCACAACCTGTTTACATTACAGTTAATACATTTTACTATTGCTGTACCTGTCTACCACAGTATTATATTTTATTATATTATATTTTATTCCTATATTCTAATTGCTGCACTATTTTGTGTCTTTATATCTTAGATTCTAATTAGATTTTCTTTTTTATTCATACTCACATTGTTGGAGAGAGCCTGATAACTAAGAATTTCTTCACTTCACTGTAATTGTTGTACATGTGACAATGCTATAAGACCTTGTAACCACTAAGCACAAGAACAGGAGGTGTTCGCTGAATGATACCAGGCTGGTTCAGAGATTTTCTGAGTGAATAAAACTGAGTGGTGTGTTACGTAAGAGTCACACAGCCCGACCGCCTCCTCGTCCCCATGTGACACTGCTGAATGGGCTCAAATGATCAGTTCATAAACAAGGCAAACAAATCTCTGTCTGTCTCGTCTGCTGACTCATCAACACTCGGGCTCTGAGCTAATGAACGGGACACAATGTCCCCAGATGGTCTCACCAAAAGAGCTTTTATAACACCAAAAGTCATTCAGCCAGTAGACCGAGGGGGGCGGTGTTGTGGGGGAGTCCGTGTGACGCACACAGGATGTGGGCAGGCACCACTCAACTGCATTACTGCATGAGACAACCGGGAAAGATTGCTGACTATACCTAGATCCCACACTTTCCCAGAATAGATATCATACACAAAATGCACAAAGAATGACAAATTTTATTTTATCTTTTATTACAAATATGTATTAAATAATATGAAAAGTTAGACAGGGAGATATAATCAAGGTATAATCATAGTACTGATGATTAATATTCATATTTACATGTTTTTTTCCCCCAAATATGACAAATAAATGCATTTCATATTACAACAAACAATACATTCACATATATAGTATCAACACAAACAAAGTGTGTAGGAGGGGTGGTGAAATGCATAAGACAAACTTCATACAAAGGCTTTGGCAAGAGTGCATTAATATTATCAATTATATCAAAGTAAACAAAAGAATCCTTTAAAGAAAAATGCATGTACAAATGAGCAGGAGAGAGGGAAAAAAAGAGTCCAGTGCATGTTTTTGTTTTTCATTCCCATGAGTGAAATAGCAGCAGCCTTGTGTGCTTGGCTGCTTCGTGTCCCTGTGGTATCTCGGGAGTGGGTAGGATGGCAGTGTTCATTGTCTACTTTGAGCAGGCAGGTACCAGCATGCTTAGCGTGGCGAGGCACGGTTTTGAGAGAGGTGTTTTGCCAGCAGCCATTTTGTTCAGGCTCCGAACATCAGCCTGCCAGGAGGGAATCTTCTTTGTGGTCATGTGGCGGCGGGCGTGCTTGGTGAGGTGATCGCTGCGCATGAATCGCCGCTCGCACACGGGACACACAAACTTTTTCTCGCCGGTGTGTGTCCGCCGGTGACGGGAGAGCTCGTCGGAGCGGGCGAACCTCTTATCGCAGCCGTCCCAGCTGCAGCTGAAAGGCTTCTCACCTAAGGGGAAGAGACAGGGGAGAGTCAACAAGTGAGTCACGTTGTAGTCATATAAACACTGTCGTGTCCGAGATGTATAACAATGACCTCACTTTCTTCCCATCAAGTTTTACAAACAGGATGCATCTGTGGTCTCTCATTTCATTCCACAACACTTGTGTGTGCAGTTAACCCTCACCTGTGTGTGTTCTTAGGTGAGCCTTGAGGTGTGAGCTCTTAAAATACGTCTTCCTGCAGCCCGGGAAGTTGCAGACGTAGTTCCTCCTGCGGGAAAAGTCCATCTTTGTGGCTGTTGTACAGCCGCTGGGCCCCGCCGGCACATAAACAGGGGCCGGGGCCAGAGGTAGCAGCTTGGTGTTGCCCAGGGTCATGACAGTCTGAGTCTGGCAGTGAGCAGCCTGAGAGACAGAGGACTGAGGGAGGACCAGCATCACCGTGCCCTGGGGCATCGCTGAGCCCATGATGAGGGACTGCTGGACATGGCCGGCGTTAGCTGAGGCGGGCTGGGGGAGAATGGGTGTGGTGCAGGTCCGAATCCCAGTATTGGATGTCTGAACCGCACCGGGGATGAAGGCTGAGATTATACCCGATTGGCTGCTGACTGGGAACATCTGGCAGATGATTTGAGGGCTGGAAATTGAGGGCGGGGACAGGGTTGCGGAAGCACAGGAAGTAGGCGGGCTATTTAGCAGTTGCATTTTGACAGGAGTGGGGGTGGAGACACTGTTCAAACAGGAGGGACTGGCGTGCAGCTCTGCTCGTGAGAAGGATAATGTGGGTGTGGGAGGAGATGGAGGTGTGGTTATCTGCTCAGTCTTTGTAATGCGTTGCCACTGCTGCTGCTGCCGCTGTTGTTGCTGCTGGCAGACCGTTGCGGCCGTTACTGTGTCTCTAGTTGTCTTTGGATTGGGGGCCACTGGAATGCGGTGTTGGCAGGGGGTGCTGTCTGCGGTGTGGCGGATGACGCTGGTCGCCATGGCTCTGCAGGGCTGTGGCAGAGGGGGGAGGGAGGGCGTCTTTTCAGCAGCGGGTGCCAGGACAGGTTGATGGAGTCCACAGTGTTGTGAGGACACCGCCAGGCCAGAGCTGGACTGGAGCGCAGTGCTCGATGCCTCGACAAAGCTGGGGCTGTGAGGGGGAGTCATACACTGGAACAAGAAGGGAGACAATAACATTAGGAGAATTAACTCCAGATACCACTCTAATGAGAAGTGTGTGTGCAGAGATCCCATATGGCAACCATGTACACAGCAGAATGATGATCACTCTGAGCTATAAACTGTGATTTTTTTTTTTTATGAGGATGAACTCTGTCTGAAGGTTAAACCACCTTACAGTATCATCACTTTTCTTGCTGCAGCACCTCTCACCTGCCCTAGTCTCATGTCATAAACCAGTTATCTTTACACATTCACATCAAAAGGTCATAGGGTTTAATAGAGAGGCAAAGTCCCGCCCCTTCCAGTGGACCACCATGGGACCTTAGCTCGGGAGAAAATATGAACGGTAGTCAACGGAGAGGGCCAAATAATTTTTTTGATCCCGTTTGAATTGCGCCATGAATCACACGTATGATGTTTGTCGATGTAAAAGATAATTTTGCGAGTCAAGAAAGTCGCAGTTTGTTGTAAAACTGTTGAAGTATCAGACTGTGAAAATACGTAATTACAAAGACTACACACCCAAAAGTCGCGTAAGTGACGTCTCTCTCTCTGAAGCTACGATGCCTGTGTGTTTCATACTGGGATGTACTCACAGGCTCGTTCTTTCTCTTCCCGACTGATAAAAAGACCAGGTGTCGCTGGATAAAACACATCAGGTAAGTTAACGTTTCATCTGTGCGTGGTCATAATTAAGTTAGCTAGCTAGCTAGTGTTCAAGAAAGTCACAGTTCTTCGTAGGTTTGTCGTAGTATCATTTAGTTTTGTGTGAAACCGCTCAGTGAACTCTCGCCTCACACAATAAACGTCACCAACACTAGCTAGCTTAGCTACAGTATGTTCCACGCACAAATGTAACGTTATCTTACCTGATGTGTTTTATCTAGCGACTCCTGGTCTTCGAACGAGTGAGAACCGTGAGAGACGTTACTTACGCAACACACAGCCCTGCAGAGCCATGGCGACGCAACTTTTGGGGATGTAGTCTTTTTGATTACGTATTTTCAGTTTTGCAACAAACTGCGACTTTTTTGACTTGCAAAATTATCTTTTAAATTGACAAAACATCATATGTGTGATTCATGGTGCAATTCAAACGGGATCAAAAAAATATTTGTCTCTTGCCGTTGACTACCGTTCATATTTTTTTCCGAGCTAAGGTCCCATGGTGGTCCAACCGGAAGGGGCAGGACTTCGCCTCTTTATGCAAACCTTGACACTCTCAGTGTCAGGAAGAGGGGCTGAACTTGTTGTTGCAAAACCTGTATTATGATAAGTCACTTACCAGGGAGGAGAGGGACACAAAGTCTTTCGGGGGCTCTGGAAGCTCTGGAAGCGGCATGAGGGAGTCACAGGAGTCCGACGCCGGGGTGAGGGGTCTGGGCTTGCACGGGTTCGGCCTGCTGCTGCTGCTGCTGCTGCTGAGGAAGTGACCCTGGCCCCAAGAGCTCATGCACACCAGCGCTTCAGCTGCCTCCAGGTCCGTGTACTCCAGGCCACAGGTTGCACTGGGGACAGTCTGCTCGCTGTCATGCCTCCGTCTCTTTGCACAATGATCCATATACTCAGTCTGAAAGGAACAAGAAATATACTTTCAGATACTTCAAGTATTGCCACATCACTGGGTCATCAGGGTTATTTGAGATCTGATCATGGCATACATGCAAAACAAAGGGAAGCTTTCTATTCTGCAGACCAGAATAGAAAAAAAACAAATCTATTTCCAGTTATCATCTGTTCCTCAATCTAAAGTTGCCTGCCAAACTGTGCACGACTAGAGAGAGGGGGTGTTTGGTGACTACACCCCAGCCCAGCATGCACTGCCTCTGGGCTCAGAGCCAGGACGCCTCCCTCATTGCCAAATATAGACCAAACAGTGACGTGCTGCAGAGATGAGCCATGTGAAATCCCCATAAAGCGGGTTTGCATCAGGAAGTAACTTCTTCTTATTATTATAATAACTTTACTATACATTTCTACAGTGAACAAAGCAGAGCCCCATTACTGATGCTTCACACAAAAACACATTTGTTAACACTGACAGTACTTGTTTAAATTACATTTTTATACTTATAAAAATGTATATAAAATGTATATAAATTGTATATTATTTTTACTATACATTTCTACAGTGAACAAAGCAGAGCCCCATTACTGATGCTTCACTAAAAAACACATTAGTCAACACTGACTTGTTTAAATTAATTGTTTTAAGATTGTCATGCTAGGTTTAATACATTTTAAATACTAAATGACAAGCAAAATTACTAAATAATTAATATTAATAAAATTGTGCAGATATGTTGAAGCTTTAGATATCAATTCAATTCAATTTGCTTTATTGGCATGACTGTCAGGTGAACAATATTGCCAAAGCGTCAATTCAATAATAAAAAAAGAACAAAATAAAAACAAAAACATATATATACATATATATACAATTCATTAAGCAAATTACAATATATAGATATTATTATAAAAAGAACATGCATGTAAATGGAAGAAAACAATAAAGTAGTAATTAATGTTTGTTGTGTCAATAAAAACAAACAAACAAATAAAAAACAATTAATAACAATATATTGCAATATCAAAGGATTAATGTAAAAAAAAAAAAACTAAACAAGTGGATGTTACAAGACTGCAAAATAAACTGAAGTATAAACAGTTTAAAAACAACAAGTCTTACCCAGTTTGAGTCCATCTCTGTGTATTTTCGTGATGGCATTGAGGAATAAAATGTCTAATTATGACTTTGTTTTGTTGTCAAAGCCCGTACAGAACAAAGAGAGTGCTGCTGTCTGTACTTGGGGTAGGGTTGAGGTCGCTTTTTCCTCTGACTATGCTCCCTTTTCCTCTCAGCTGTGTGTGTAAAACATGAGGAGGAGGAGGAGGAGGAGGAGAGGAGAGAGAAACAAAAAAAAAAAAAGAAAAACAAAACTCACAACACGCACTGTGCGGGTGGCAACACTCGACCAATCAGAATCGAGTGTGTGCGGAGCTTCAGCCAATGGGAGAGCAGCGGACGCGTGAACAGTGCGTGCTCGCCGGGCGGTTGGAGGAAATAGGGTGCGTGGCCGTTGATGGGCGTGGCCGCGGAGAGTCAGCAGTGTCAGGGTAAACCCGATGAACCGCCGGCCGCTAAACTAGGCGAAAGGTCGATCCAGTCTATGAGGCGTTCACGGGCTGTGGGGAATCACACCGATGAACACGACCAAACATCTTAGAAGTCATCCAAAATAATAATAATTAAAAACATATTATACTAACAAAGATGTCAAAAAACCTTCAGCCTACTGAAGCTTTAACAATCATATACCACTTTATAGACTGCACATATGTACATATTACATTTATTTATTGACTGACTGTACACACTATGTTCACCCATTCACTCTGTATCTTTTATATCTCTATTATTGTTTTTATAATTTGTGTATACCTTTACCTCTCCTGTGTTTCACTCTGTTTGCTGATGTTTGTGATGTTGCTGCTTTGACACCTGAATTTCCCTCTGGGGATTAATAAAGGTTCATCTTATTTTATCTTAATCCCAGTTTTCTTTTAATTTACATAGTTAATTTGATTAATATCTGAGAAAAATAATATATCCATAAAATGAAATGGCTTAAAGCTTCAGTAGGCAGTATATTTTTGGCATCATTGGGCAAAAATCCCATAATAACCTTTCAGCATATTGTAATTCAAGTGTCATGATTTATTTTATTTTTTTTACATTTATCATTTGATATTGCAATATATTGTTATTAATTGTTTTTTATTTGTTTGTTTGTTTTATTGACACAACAAACATTAATTACTTCTTTATTGTTTTCTTCCATTTACATGCATGTTCTTTTTAAATATCTATATATTGTAATTTGCTTAATGAATTGTATATATATGTATATGTATGTTTTTGTTTTTATTTTGTTCTTTTTTAATTTTTATTTATTATTGAATTGACGCTTAGGCAATATTGTTCACCTGACAGTCATGTCAATAAAGCAAATTGAATTGAATTGAAATTATAACTAGACTTCTGTACCTCATCATGGCTCTGTTTACAGGCTTTAAAAATTCTAGCACGTGACGGGAGACTTTGACCAATCACAGGTTGTTTCATTGAGAGAGCGTTCCCATTGGCTGTGCTCCGGTCATGTGACCAGAACTTGGCGTTCCACCAGATTTCACAATGGCGGTGGCGTCACAAACTTTCTCATTTTACAGCTAAATCGTACACTATACAAGATGATTCTGAACACATTTGATTCATGAAATAGGGATTAACGTAACAGAGTATTAATTCATATTTGATCAGCGCTGCCTAGTTTCACCGCTTGGTCGGAGTTTCGAGTGATTGACAGCCGGCTCTCATAGACGGCAGCTGGACAGCGGACCTAAGATCAGCTCTTACTGCTTGTTTTCCTCCGGTCTGTGAAATCTTGCAGATGCCGTGAGGAGCACCGGAGGACACAGAGGCACATGCTTTTTTTCAGGTTACCTGTTTCTTGTACTACTGTCACGATATAGTGACCGTTTTATAAAAATAACTTTTTTTAATCATATTTGCTCCAATCTCGCCTACTTCAGCTTTAAAGGTCCCATATCGTGCTCATTTTCAGGTTCATACTTGTATTTTGTGTTTCTACTAGAACATGTTTACATGCTGTAATGTTAAAAAAAAACCTTTATTTTCCTCATACTGTCGGCCTGAATATGCCTGTATTTACCCTCTGTCTTAAGCACTCCGTTTTAGAGCATTTTGACGGAACAATTATATTACATTGAAACAACAGTACGCCTATTTGTTTTATTCTGTCGAAAAAACACTGTGTGGCTCATCAAGTGTGGATTACAAAATATTACATTGCCCATTTTATTTGTTTTGATTTGATATGACGGAACAGAATATCTAAATTTTCTATAGAATTTATAAAGACATTTTAGATCAAATGTTATTGAAATTGTCCCTAATGTTGTTTTTTAATTATTGCAAAGAATATTCTATGAAAACTAAAAACTGCATTAAAAATGGCTTCTTCTTTTTTTTAATTCATATGTGGTCCACTTATATATGAGTTTATATGAAAGTCTGTGATGCTGTACTGTATTCCTTTATATTTTGAAATAAAAGGAATATTTATGGCCAAAGGTCCCTTTCTAGCTGAAGTCAAAATGCAAAGATTTGACATAAGATGGCTAAATAATTTCTACCCCCTTTTGAGGAAGTGAGTTGAGTTCATAGTTTACATTTTGCAAAACAACTCTAGAGGAAGGATTAACAAGGCCTGATTGATACATAACTTTTGTTTATGTTTTAGGCAAATTAGAAATTGACATATTCCCCTTGATTGATAGCATATAACTTCTTGTTGCCAATGGAAAGTTCGATCCAAAGAAACCTCAAGCCCTATTGTCAACTTGAAAGCGAGGGAAATATCATTTGTACCACCTTTCCCACAATCCTTGAATGCAACACCAGTGTCCAGATAAAGCAGGGGTTTCTGTCTTGTTTTTAGAGCTGTTTGTGCAGCTTTCTCACAGAAAAAGCAGACAAACAAGTGCTTAATGTCATAACCTTCACATTTCATAGCATAAACACATAGTCACTAAGCTACAAAGTGAGTAAAAAGCTTTGTTTTATCCATGTTATCACTAGCCCATAACCACGCGTAATAATGTAGCATTATCCCTTCAAAAGTTTCAATATTGTGGTTTCGCAGCAAACAAGATCAACAATTCAACTTTATACATGAGGCAATAATATAACTTTTGTATCCCACTCTTGGTCATGATCTTGACACTTGTTTTGTCTGTGGGTGTTGCCAATCTGGGGTGGAGACGACCTCAATGCCCCTTTATACATATGGACTTTATTAGATTTTTGATTTATATTATTATCACTACAATGGCAGACAAATTAGTTTTCATAGGCATTCATTCGGTGCAGAGAAAAGGATGTTGTGGTTTGTTCTCCTGATACTAAATACATTCTTTAAACTTTACATACAGGTAATGTATGTTGGGCTGTTTTTCCCGTGGCCTATTGTCTGACAATTTCTATGAGATCATTCCCACAATCAGAAGTACATGTAAGAGAATTCAAATGGGTCTTGACCTACATATGCCGTTATATCACCAACTGCATTTAGACAAAGAGGAAACGTGTCAGAAGCATAGTTCAGAAGACCCAGTGAACTCCTGGAAGCCATGATATGAAAAAAGGCTCCAATCAGAATTTGGATGTATTACCAAATCAATATAACCGAGATGCTTTGTAGGTCATTTTCATGAGCAGATCTTTCATATATTGTGTTTCTGATATGTCCTGCTCTTATATAAACAAAACTAATATGACCACACTTTCACACCTTGTGTGAAATTGGTAAATAGGTGTTTGTTTGCAGCTCGCTTTCACCAGAAGGGAGTGTAGCAGGTGTGTTGGCCCAGCCCTGGCGGTGCCTGGCTGCTAACGGAGGCAGCGCCTCAGTATGACTCACATAAGCATGACCTCAGGGGGCAATGAGGGCTTGGAACTGTGGCAGTGTAGCTGCAGTGCCAGCAGTTAGTGAGAAGGGAGGGGTTACGAGGAAAACGAGTTAGCACACCGGCATGACAGGCAGCCGGGCCGTAAGCACAGCAGCCTGTTTGTGATATAAGTGGGGCAGGCCGCTTCAACTTAGTTAGGGAATCTGGAGGAAAGGTTACGCTGGCCCTATCTGGGCCTCCACATGCACACCTCCCCTGTCCGGCCAACTCCCCCAACTCAGGAACTCCAGGAGCGAACTCAAAAGGGGGGAGTTGCCCCAGCAGGGTTAAATATAACACCCAGGGGCTATATTTCACTAACAGCCCCTGAGCTCTGACAGGCAGCCATAGGCCCTGTCATCTAGACATGAGTGTTATTTCCACATGAAGTATAAATTTAAGACGTTGTCATATAGACTACATGTTTGACCATAATCAACACAACTATTGACATTAATGATTTTAATTTGAAAATATCCTTCAGATTGCTGAAAGGAGTATAACATGACGTCTTGAGTTCATGAATTCACAAGTTGTTTTGCATTCATGTAAGAGCAAAGACTTTAGTCTCAACTCATTTTGGACCATCTAAATTCACATTGAGGACTGAAAATGAACGGCATGTTTGCAAAGATTTTGATAAAATGTTATAAGAGAGCTATCGAGGTGGCAATACTTCGATGAGATTGTTTATGTCTGGTTTTATGTTACATATAATTCATATTTAAAGCTAAAAGCTTCAGTATCCCAAAAAAAATCCCTATTTAATTTATTATTTATCATTTTATGCATTTATTAGGACAGCAAACAAGGGTTGCTGCAGAGCCAAACTGGATTTTTCAGAGTATTGTTGAAGATAATATAGTATGCTTCTGAATTGCTTTTTTTATTATAACTTTACAAGGATCTGGTGATAACATTTTAATCACACACACTGCCAGTGCTATATAAATATCCAGAATGCTTTGTGAGCTCAGTTGAATTTGTGGAAAACACTTGTCAGTCAGTGGCTCCTCCTCACTACAAGCTGGCATCTGGGTGAAAGGACACAGCAAGCAAAGAGATCCCAAGCTGTGTAGAAAACCTCTAAAGAAGAATCATTCATCTTTTTTTCCTGCCTTCCTTTTGCCCCTCTTTTTGTTGCCTTCTTTGATTGCTTTTTTAAAATTTCAGATCAATGCAAATACTGGACAGGAAACGGAAAAGAATAGGAAAACTCTTACTCTGCACTATGTTTAAGTATGAAACATGTGATGGAGGAGCACATAACATAAAAAAGACAACGGTTTACTATAATATAAACTATTACAGACGTTTGCTGTTCAGACACACCATGTTATGCAAAACAATAATGACAAGTCAAAGCATGTGGATGTCATGTTTGACATTCAGTCTATAATTTATGCATGGGTGGAGTCAAAGAGTCACGGTTATGTGTATTTGAAAGTGAAGCATAACTGCAGGAGTAAAGTGCATGGTAGAACATTTAATGGAAAACTTCAGCTTCAAATGGAAATCCCATCTTTAAATTATACTCACTTCATTGTTTAAACCCATTTCAGCCTTTACTTCAGCTCCTAAATGTTAACACATCCTTTTTATACGGCTTCAAAGGTGCAAAATGGCCATCAAATGTATCACAATTCCATATTTACTATTATCTCCATCGCATGTGCATACTAAGCTACAAACTAATAAGAAAATATGAGAGATAACGAGGTTAATATTGGCTTCAAAGCTGCAGTCGGTCACTTTGAACCAAAATGATAAAAACTTATTTTTATAAAACGGTCATTAGTGCAATAGTGCATGAGACAGGTAATCAATTAAAAAAAAAGCACGCTCCTCTGCCTCCCCCTCGTGCTCCTAATGGCATTTACAAGATTCCACCGCATCCGAACAAAAACAAACCAATCACAGCCGAGCTGGAGCCCAAATGGCGAACTCCGATCAAATGTTCAAACTAGGCAGCGCTGATCAAATATGAATCAATATTCTGTTACTGTAGTGCCTATTTCTCTCCCCAAATGTTTTCAGAAACATCTTGTAGTGTACTGTTTAGCTGTAAAATGAGAAAGTTTGTGACCCAGCAGCCATGTTGAAAACAGTCGAGATAAAACCAAGCACCGCCCACCAGCCGGAGCAAACTTTCTCATTTTACAGCTAAACAGTACAATACAAGATGTTTCTGAACACATTTGAGGAGAGAAATAGGCATTACAGTAACAGAATATTGATTCATATTTGATCAGCGCTGCCTAGCTTGACCGTTTGATCGTTGATCGTCGATGAGTTCACGAGTTTCACGAGCAGTGAATGACGGCTGCTGTAGAGACTCCTCGGCTCTGATTGGTTGTTTTCCTCCGGTCTGTGAAATCTTGCAGATGCCGTTATGAGCACAGGAGGACACAGAGGCACCTGTTTTTTTTTCAGATTACATTTCTCATGCACTACTGTCAGGATATAGTGACTGTTCTATAAAAATAACTTTTTTTTGTATCATATTTTCTCCAGCTTACCAACTTTAGCTTTAAAGGTCCCATATTATAAAAAAGTGAGATTTTCATGTTTTTTGTTTATAAAGAAGGCTTAAGTCCTATATAAATACTGTGAAAGTATCGAAACACTCAATCCACAGGGAAATACACACAGCCCGTATTCAGAAACTCTGCATTTGAAACAAGCTGTCAGGATTTCTGCCCATTCGTGATGTCACAAATATACAATATTTAGACACTTGACATAATTTTAAACGTAAACATTCTAAATGTGTCCCAGTTTATTCCAGGTTGCAGTGTGTATGTGAATGTCATCAGCTGACAGGAAGTACACATGGACCCAAGCTGTTGCCTAGCAACGCAATTCTGTTGCAATTCCGTCAAAATGCGCTAAAACGGAGCGTTTCAGACAGAGAGTGAATACAGGCCTATTTAGGCCGACAGTATGAGGAAAATAAAGGTTTTTTTGAACATTACAGCATGTAAACATGTTCTAGTAGAAACACAAAATACAAGTATGAACCTGAAAATGAGCAGGATATGGGACCTTTAAACAATCAGTGGAGGTTAAGGCTTTCATCAAGGGGTTAATAGATCATGTCATTTTAATTTCGCTAAGAGCAATCCCTTTAATACTGAACTGGTTTATAGAAAGCCTCTGATTCTTAAACATGGACAATCTGTGGCGTGGCTTCTGTCAAAGTACACTGAAAGTAGCATGTTAATGTGAATCTCATTGAAATGCTGTCTCAGTACTTTGAAAGAACAGAAAAATAAAAATTTGAAAACACAACAAAAGCCCACTGTTCAATGTCTAAATGCTATCCAGTGGTACAAAATCAAAACCACTCTGTCTGGCAGAGGTGTGACAAAAAACTTTCAATTGCTGTTCCTGATAAAATTGTTAGCCTTCTGTACTTTTGTAAGTACATTTTGTGTTAAAGTGATTTAAAAATACATCACCATCAGTTATTGCTGGAACAGAACAGAGATTTTTGATCAATGAAATCACATATTTGTGCATGTAATATATAGTAAATTTTGCTTGACAACAAACCACAGATGGCTTGTTTTTGAAGCCATAGTCAACACTGCACTGAAGGATGCTTTGTGTACCTCACACACCACGCATGGCCCCACCCTCTCTCCTCCTACACATTAGGATGGAGCTACAACAGGGATTCCTCTACAAGCACCTGGCTCCTGATTGGTCGGAATGGGATTCTAAAGCCAATCTGTTGCTATGAGACACTGACTTGTGTGCTGCCAGCTCGCTTTCTGTTGTCCTGGCAACATGAGGAACAGGAGGCAGGGTTGCGGGCACCCTGGAGGAGCTCCCCTGGAGACGGTCTGAGCATGTGTGGTGCCTAATGATGAAGCATTGGAAATCTGGGATATTATTAAATAATACACTTTGAATAAATTTATGTCTGGTTGTCTGGCTGCAAGGAAAATGATATTTTTCTGCGATGGTTCGCCATTATAATGCTTTATGAAAGAAGCACATACTGTTCTGTTCATCATCTCCTTTCAGAGACCTAGTAGTAGCCTATATTGAACTGTAGTCCATTTTTTTTTGTCATACTCTATGAAGTGTTTTTAATGCCTTCAAACATATCATTCACGAGACTATAGACTGCTTTTATGCACAGATGGAGACTTGAAACCTACTGAACTTTTTTCAGTGTTCAGCAGTTCTACTTGATTCTATCAGACAAAAGATCACTCAGCTAATTTTGTTGTATTGAGCTGTGTTACGACTCGCCTCATTAGTGGATGGCGAATCAACATAAAACCAGATGGAATTGGTAAAATAAAGTTATTTATTCACAAAGAACTTTTACAACCTCAAACAAAGAGGCAAACTACAAAGAAAAAAGGACCCGTGGGTGCTGTTCAAATCACCTCCAATAATAATCTCCTCCAATCACATGCAAGCGTTCACCCACTGAGATTTGCATAAACATAGCCAGCCAATCAGGACGTGCCTACCAAATATGTGCATAACCACTGTATATAAGGCGCCGTCCAGCGTGTGTGTGTGGTCCCACCACTGCTGGCATTGAATCTTGGGAATCCGGCAGGGCAGGCAGTTAGGAGGTTGCTGAATGCGCTCCTCTGCGTGGTCCGCTATGAGGCATTGGAAGCAGGCGTCGTGAAGATGCATATGACGCGCATATTCTGTAGGCACGTCCTGATTGGCCGGCTACATTTCTGCAAATCACAGAGTCCAGTAGAGGGCGGAGTTAGAACTACATTTGTCCAAGGGTCAGACTTTTTCACTGTGGGGGCTGGACTTTCAAATAAAAAACAACATTTATTGAGGCCTAATTAGCCTATCATTGTTTAATATTTTCACTTTCTTACAAAATTATTTTGTATTATTTAATTGTTCACCGGTTCAGAATTTCGGAAAAAACAAGTGTACATGTCCAGTAGTTTGATGCTTTATTTCACCAGACGAAATATAACATGTTCTGTGGTTAAAAGTTAACAGATGCGCCCTGAGTTTATTGTGCTGCCCAAATTATAACTCGACCATTTAGCCTTCAATATTTAAGTGTATTAATTGTGTGCTTGGGTATATGCACAATAATATTCAATAGGCAAAAAGACGAAGGTTTGCGGTGGTAACCTAATGGCATTTATTAACTGGCTAATTAGTCTGAGTTATTTTTTTAATTTAAAAATAATTGTATATGTAATATATTTTATTTTATTTATATTTTTCTAAGTCTGCCACATGCAGTAGGCTACTGTACGTTTTGCTTTATTGAGATGGAACGGAGCACTAATGGCTATGACGGGTTTGGTGCTTGAATAAAATTGTGTTGGAGAAGATGATTCTTGGAGAAAATGTAAGACCCTTCATTCATGCAGCACTGTCTAAATTAAATCACATTACTTCATTTCTTATTTGAGTGCTTCTGCATCAGAAACCGGTCTTTTAGTCAGAACTTGGAAGGAGATATTATCATGTTTATCTGGACTCCAGCCTGATAGCAGATATGGAACAGGACAAATCTCAGAGGTAACTTGAGAAGGATTACAGAGCTGAAGGAGGAATGTGTTTGGTTTTCTCAAAGTGCGAAACTAGAGCTGTGGCTATAGAGCTGCACTTGGGATGTTTGAACAGCACCAAAGTAGGTCACTTGTGGTCTGGTCTGCCAAGAGTACACTATACTGTCATAAGAGTGTGCAATTTAAGAGGGCAGAACCCAAAATGGTGCAACATTTAGCCTCAGAAAAAGTCAATTTTGACTGAATATACTGAAGCTCAGTTACCATGTGAGGTTCTTTATAAGTAGTAGTCTCACTGAGACATGATATCATGTAACGCCATTAAGAATGCAGAGCAAAAACGCCTATACTGATGAAAAACATCATTTACCGGCAGTTTGAATGATGAATCAACTTCCTCTGAATCTACATGGTATTGCCACATATACTGTATGTACATTTACACTTTGCAACTCTGCTCCAGCTATGTGACATGAGACAACAGCGAGTCAACTAGTTCATGGAAGCTGAAATGCAACAATGCACAATGCACGGTGAAATGCAAAAAAATCTCTGAAGTGCAGATTAAGATTTCCTATTTTACCAGATGTTGCCCTAAAATATTGAAACTCACTGGACTCGTGTTAGTTGTGTTTTAAAAATAAACAATAATGACATGGTATAGATTGTGTACTTTTAAACTAGGTAGCAAGACAGGAAAGTAGTTTGAAAAATCATTACTGTAATTGCAATCACAAAAACATTATAAACATGTACAAAATACAATAAAATCTGCACATTATTTTAAATGCATACAAACTTTTCAGTCATTAATCTTGCAAGGCAAACTCAACTAAAATGCTGTTTTGGTAAAGGAGGTTGCGCTTCAACAATTCATGGTAGAGAGCTAGACCCAAAGTCCAATACGGATAAAAAATGTGATAGGGTAGCAAACCCAGATTTCAAAGTCAAGGAGGACAAAATATTAACATTTAATTTGTTAAAATTGGCTCACATCATATGATGTGAAGATGAATTTGTGATGTGAGCCACAATTGAAATGTTAGTATTTTTTTTAAATACTGCTTCTGTTTATAGGTATTCCAGTTATTAGCCCCAGTGCAAAGCATCTGTGCAACCCTGACACAAGATCACACTCGAGGGTTTTGTAGTCTGATAGCATAGGGACTACAAAAATGGAGGAAATTGGATAAGATATGAAGATAAGGGAAACACATTTGAATATTACAAACAATTGCAATGCTCTATACACAACTATGCAATGAAAAACACCAGACAAATATTGTCATACCTTAAAAAAATACCATCACTCACATGTAAGTCCAAATAAAAAAATGTATCCAGACGAAAAAGCGAACATGCAGGCAAATTAGCAGAGATCAGTGGGGACTCAATGTTTGGACATATTATTTTGTACCTTCTATTCTGTTGTAAGAAAGTGTTTCATGTCCGCCTTTATCCTGATCCCATCTGGTCGTCCACCTGAAACCCGTCACTCCAAATATGCTCCTGATGGGGCGGCAGGATTCTTCACTTCTTGACACGGTGTATGACAATGAGGAGCTCAAGGTGACAATGTATCATGGACATGAACGAAGGAGGCGGCAATGTTGGAAAGTCTTTCATGTCTGCCTACATCCCTAATGAGCTCTGAGAGCAGCCACCGGCTCACCTGTGCCTATAGTTGCCTCTGAACAGCACAGGTGAACCCAATCTGAACACTCAATCAGTACTCCTTTTGACCTGCTACCAGCCAGACCTGACCCCCTGCCTTCAAGTGCGTCTTCTAAAAAGAAGCTTATGCGGACGTTCAGTCAGGAAGACTCTGGTTACACTCTCATTCATTCACATATATCTCTGTGTCTCTTTCCCCCTGGGCTCCTACTCTATCAGCTGATTATGGGAATTTCACTCGTAGTAACCAACCAGATCTGGCCACGATCTCCCTAAACCAATCACATCGTTGCTGTCAAAAGTTTAAAACTGTTCTCCTCTCTGCTGCCGTCAGTTGTCATTACAGCACAAACCAATGCGACCGTCCTCCACCCCATGAGCTTCCAGCCTTCATCATATCAGTGCAATCCTGCTCCACTTCCTTAATCTGATTTTCAGCAATTCCCTTCACCACCACCACCACCCCCAGTGCCATATACCTATTCCTAGTCCAACCACGGCATCACTTCAACCTTAAAGGGACTGTTTGTAAGAATCAGAAATTGGTTGTAACAGCGACACCTGTGGCCATTAAGTCAACGAAAGTCAGCGTCCTGTTGCTCACGCTCGCCCGTGTGCACGCTCTACATAGACATGAACGAGCATCCGTCAACACAGTGAGGCGACACACGTCAGCTAAAACCACAATATCACTCTATATTTCACCTGCTTGGCAGTAATGTTGGCTGACCAGACGAAGGTCTCTCCATGAATCACTGCTGATCCTAGTGTTGGCTTTTCTTGCTTCAGCCTCCCGACCGCGGTCGGAGGGAACAGGGGAGACACCGGCACCCGGTCGGAGACGATAACGTTTCTCCCTGCGGAGCCCCGTCACTTCACAAGACACGGGAAACCTCTGTTGGTCTGGAGGAGCTGCAGCATTTATTTCTGCACAACGTCCACTGTACATTCACTAGATATTCTCAGAGCTAAACTAAGTCTTCTGCAGTGTGTAGTGTGCGCGCATTCACGTGAGGTGGAGCGAGCTGAGTGAAGGCAAGCAGGCAGCGGAGCAGAGGAGCAGAGAAGCAGAGTACAGCAGGGACTCCGGCCCTGGAGACCAAAGCTACGGTCTCCCCCGCGTCCTCCGACCGCAGTCAACACTGTTTTGCAAGTCGGGCTTCACTAGATATAACTTTGTGGTTTTGGTGCTTCCGTGTAGTTTGTATTGGAGTCTGAGTCTGAACAGCGTAGCCACACGCAAGCGCGCATGGGACACCGACCCGGATTGATTTATACGTGTAAGAAGTTACAAACAGTCCCTTTAATACGTCACGATGGGTCTAAATCACCAGAGTCTTTTCACTATTCATAATATTGTGCTCTATGTAATAAATTAGAGTCTCTCCTGATTGAAGTGAGTTGTGCTTCATGCCTTTGTGTTCACTTTATGACTGCCCATGTTTAACTGATATATTGTTTGATTAGACATTATCTGGATTTCAGTTAATCATGATTGTATTGAGCAAATGCATGTGCAATGCAGTTTATGTCATGCATCGTCCTTTGTTTATGTATTAATGCAGATAAACCACTTGCTGAGGTTAAAGGGGAAAGTCCTCTAAATAAAGTCCTTCTTGGTGGAATTTCCTGTCTCTCTCTCTCCCTGATTCTGGTGTCCTCACGTCCATTGTTTAAATGTCCAGAGTCTCCAACCCCCTCGCCACTTTGGTCACCTTAACAGTAACATTTGACTGTTAATAGGAAAATATGATGGAAAACAAAGAGAGACTATAGTTCTGAGTTTCCTGACCTCGCTCAGAGTCATCTATACAGAGGACTGGAGATTTGTGGGTTTAAACGAGGACATCTCAGGAACAAACCAACAGAATGAGAGAGACGGTAAAAGAGAGACAGACCAGATGGCCCTTGCACTAAAAGGCAACGGGGCAGCATGGCAACATTGGCGTGGCCAGTTGGTTAAATAATAACTAAATGAGTCTTCTGAGGCCTTTCTGTACCTGCACACCTGAAGCTTTAGAGTGTCATGTGTGCTATAGGTGGCGGCATCATGAGTCCAACATGTGACAGTTAGTAGACAGTTTGTGTTTTATATTATATATATATTTAATATATTTTTTAATATTTATATACAGTTATTAGACAGTTAATAAACACATAGCCAACTCGTGCCTGTCACACTGTAACTGTCACTTCTAAAAGTAAGAGCAATGTGATTTATCAACCTTGTTTATCCTGAGAAAACTGTAATGTGTGAACAGTTTAGTGTTACAGGTGACCAAGTTAACAAAATGGAGGGAGAAAGTAAAAGATCTTTTACTATATGGAAAACATAACTACAAGATTACAATTGAAAACCGACGTATTTCTGTTGAGATGATCCCCAATTATTTCATTTTTTTTCAACCGATATGACCTAAGAGATAGTGAAACAACTCCCATGGACCTCTCTTCTCGTCATTTGACTGTTTTATTATTTATATTTATGTATTTAGGCATTTACTATATTATGTTCAATGTATGTATGTGTATATATGTACGTATTTTTATGTATGCGTATGTATATATATTTTATCATTATTTTTTCTCCTTCCTTTTGTTTGTTTTGAGGATGGAAACTAAATAAAGATGCCAAAATCCATGGACTGTCCACTCAGACAGTTATGGCTGTGCTGTGTCTCTGAACAGATGACTGTTCTGTATGATTGCACTTGATAAAAGGAAATTAAAAAAAAAAATTATATGGAATAGCCTGTTCGCTATATGAGGCTCTGTGAGGTTATATTTGCTGTGCTTTGAGCTAAATGCTAACACCAGCATGCAAACACACCACCAGAGTCATTAGGATGTCTGTATGAACATTTTATGGCAATCCATCTAATAATAATGATTGACTGTAGAACGGTGTAATGTAATGTGGCTAAAATAACAAATACTACTTTAACCAAAGGGTGTATGCAGGAATTTGTGGCCAGCAGGTTTCCGACAGAGCACCAGGCTATCCTATCATGCCTGTTTCCTGTGCATAGGGTTAGGGTAGATGCCCAGATATCTGTTCTTGTGGGCAGACACAAAAAACACTGGCAGATGCACAGTTCATCTCTGCTACAGCTCAACACATCAACCAGGCTATTACTTAACTAAACCATTTCATATTCATAGATTACAAGTCTGGTTGTAAAATGGACAGTCTGTACAGGCTATATGTACGAAAAGGAATAGAATAGGTCAAACAGCAGGCTTACGACAGAACACGAGGTAGAAAAAGTCTCCGACAACCAAAACAGAAGCTACTGGAGAGCCTTTATTGGGCACTTTGTGCATCAAATCCTTTACACAAAAAAAAAAAAAAAACATGTAAATAACTTTTTGACCCTTGACATGTAATGTTAGAATAACTTCATATAAAAAGGAAAAAAAAACATTATATTAATAGGAATAATAAAAATTTGGATATATATGGTAAAAAAAAAAAAACAATGACCCACATCCATCTCTTAATAAATATATACACAATAAGTACTGAGATACAAAAGGAGGGATCATATAGATCCGTTATTTCAGTGGATATATACAAAAATATTTCCATTTAAAAAAAAAAAAAAGTTTTATCAGATAATATGTATATCGGCGTACTGTAGTTATGGCAATAGAGGAGTTTTTTTTTCTAAATATGTCTGAACCTAAATATCATATTGCACTTCCAGAGCAGCCTGCGTGGACCGTACTAAACATTCATTGACCTATTTCATCAACATTAAGAAAACTACTCTACAGGGGAAGGGTAGCTGCGTTTTAACAGTATTATCAATATATTTAGTGATTATTTAATACTTACAAAGAGGCCATTATTTATATTGATCTGATGAAACCACATATTTAAAACTCATTTCATTCACAAACAACATGTATTCTATGCTAAAAAAAACAAACATTTACATTATTCTACCCTAATTGTATGATGGTTGAAGAGAGTTTTACACACTAAATACTGCCATGTTGTTTAGTATTAATACGCTGAACCACTTGGGGCTCCATCAAAAGATTTGCTGTCTTCATTTTGTGCGTGAAATACCCAACTTTACAGATTGTAATCATCAGTGCTATGGCTTTAGGAAGGGAAAGACGAGCCGTTTCTCCTCATAAAAAGAAACACTGCTGCTTGCATAGCGTGAGGTATAGCAGCACCACAAATGCTCTGCACAAACATTTACAAAAGTAGGCACTATTATCTGAGGTGCAACTTAATGAATACAAAATAAAGGTGTCACAACAATCAAGCCTGTCCTCACTTGTTGATTAGTATGCACAAAAAAAAGTTTTTTTAAAAGTAATCAAAATGTATAACTTACATATCTAATCAACATTGCGGTCTATTAAGAGCTATGGCTTTTTTTTTTTTTTTAAATACCTCTTGTGGGACTTTTAAAATCTGTTTGACATTAATACAGCACAACAGACGACATGATATAAGTCCACAATCACTGCATAGCTAGACGTGTAAACCACTACTCCTGACGGCTCCGTTTCATTCGTCCTCCATCCCTCTGGTCTGGGTGATGTCACCTCTTCCTGTCCAATCAGATTTCAGTGAGGGTGAGTTTGTACATGCCGCCCATCTCCTCCATGGTGATCTGGAAGGTGTCTTCGTTGGAGTAGTGTTTGATGATGTTGTCATCCATGTGGACTAGGATCCTATTATAAGACAGATATGGGTGTTAGTGATCTGTTTATTTCATCCTCATCCCAAAAAAAATCCTTAAAGGTCCCATATTGTAAAAAGTGAGATTTTCATGTCTTCTTTATTATAAAGCAGGCTTGAATGCTATATAGATACTGTGAAAGTTATCACTCAATCCATGGAGAAATATACACAGAAAACTGTAAGAAACTGTACATTTGAAACATTAGCATTAGGATTTCTATAATTTTGTGATGTCACAAGTCTACAATATATATAGTTTTGAACGTAAACACTCTAAATGTGTCCCAGTTTATTTCCGGCTGCAGAGTATGTTAATGACATCAGCTGCAGTAAGTATTGGTAACTTTTTTAACACTAGACCGTGGGAAAAAGTTGAATCATACACTTCTAGGGACTTTTACTTTGGAAAAATGTTTGATTTTCAAGTTAAATATATCAGTCATTGTCAGGAGTTATTTATTATTTTCCAGCAACCCAAAAATCAAAGAATAAACACATTTCCCTCACAAATTAGTGGTATTTTCCTTTAATTTATAAGGGACATGTAATGTTTTATACTTCTGGTGTATATAATCCAATCAATGATATTTCCATATATGTATTATTATTTTGAAAACCGGACGTAGTCACACGTGTATACTACCGCTAACTTCGCCAAGTCCGTCTCTAGTAAATAAGAGCGGTAACTTCCTTCTACCTCCACATAGACTCAAATGAAGCAAATATATAGATTCTGGCATTAAAAAAATCTATTTCAAAATTGTAAAAAAAAAAAAAATTATATATATATATATATCGCGATACATAGGTGAATCGATTTTTTTCCCACTCCTAATATACATTTGGTTATTTGTTAATGTCAGGTTTGGTCCTTCACAAATTTCAGACATAGTGTAGTGCAGTATTGCTAATACTCACCCTTTCTTGCACTTCTTATAGACTTTTCCAACCTTATCCAAAGGTAATTCATACTTCTCTGAAATCTGGTTAAAACACAAATCAATGTTAAATTATTGAAAGAAACATAGAAGTTTGAACACCTGTTATAGCTCATCAACTCCACTGTTGGTTCTCCATAATCACTGTACATGACCCTTGAACCCTAAAGTAACCTGCCTCCTTCTATTCTTCTATTTCTCTTTGCAGTTTACACACCCTTTTCCCACAATCTCCTCTCCCCAGGACGCCTCCACTTCCTCTTTAACACAACTTTTTCTCCCATCCCTCCCCTCCATTACCGACTTTATCGTCCCACTGTGTCCCTTTTTAATCCGCACACACCCCTTCTCTCTTTCTCAATTGTACTCATTCCTCCCTGTATTATTCCTGGGTCCCATCACAGCTTATTTAAACCTGCCATAGTTGCTTGAACACACAGAGAGAACTTGGTCTCAATGCACGGCCCAAGACCACCAAACAGAAACATGAAGTGCAATACCAGCCACTACCAGTGCAATGAACTGGGGACAACTTACAGCTTCCACCAGGCCTTTCAGCGTGGGATTCTTCAGCATGAGGGCATCAAACACCTCCTCCGTCTCCTTGCGCACGTACAGCAGGACTGTGTGGTGAAAAGAGAAAGAAGAGATGGGAAGGCGTCAAAGCAAAGCACGTATGCTCGTGGGTCGGACACAAAAAAAAAAAAAAAATCTGGCTTCAGACAAAAGTCACTGGCAGGCGTGAAGCGTGCATTTGCGTCAGTCTGACTGCTGGTTCGGTTCATTTGTGTGGGTTTGTGGCTTTACTGCATCCCTGTCTCGATTTTGAAGCAGCAAAGCTCAAGCATATGTTTAATCCATCAGTAAATTTGAAGATGTACTTTAAAATGTTGCAGGCCATTTTAGATAAATACCCCTCTCTGCCAGACTTCATCCAGACTCAAAGAAGTGGCGCAGGGCCCAGACAAAGCACACTCATCATACATGGACAGACCCACCTCTCATTCACAACCCTCTCCAAATAGATCTTGCTCTAAATAGATTTTCTCGTATTGTTTTGCAGGAACTTGTTTGTTTCATAATACTACAGTACATATAGGCCACAGTTCATTGTGGTCTGGAGCTGCCGCGGATAACTTTGTTTGACCGACGTCATTTCAAGGAGGCTGTTCAGCAGCACGCTGGCAGATTGGCAGTCCTCTCTTTCGCTCAAACGTCAACATGATTCCTTCCAAACCATCGCACGACTGCCAATTTTCTAACTGGAAAACACATGACAGCTGTCGTGGAAAGATTATAAAAACTTCACCTAAACCTTCAACTGGATTTAGTTTGATTGAAAGACAATTTAAGGTGACAAATTGGCTTCATTTTGGATTCATAACACCTACATCAGAGGTCATGTCTACTTAAGACCACCAAAGACTGATTTTAGCTTTGGAGTTTGTTCAGTTGAATGACTTTTAGAGGCCCGAGGAGGTGAAAGTATGCAGTACTTTACAAAAAAGCAAAAATTAGAGAATAAAATATACGTTGTTTTGTGCAACAGGAGCATCTGGTGACGCCTTGACACCTCACTGTGGTTCACTGATTGGTTTGGTCTGCATTTGATCAGGTCAATCTGTAGATGCTTTCCAAACTAAAATCCTGCGGCACAAACGCATCTTGCAAGATCTAGTCTGGCTTTGTGCAGCTGTTGACTAATATGCAGGTGTAAAGCAAAGCCCAAAACTTTCCCCTTCTGGATATAACAAATCTTAAAGCTTTTATTTACATATTTTATGACTGGAATAAGCTTGCTGTGTGCCTATGAATAGGATATAGGGTAAAGGGCATAGACTTGTTTGCATGAGTGTGTGCACGTAGTTATCAGTGGTATTTTGTAGGGTCAGTGGAGGTCTCGGACTCGTGTATCTGTTTTGAATGACCTGGAATAATCACATGGCCCAGAGAGTGTGCGTGTGTGTGTGTGTGTGTGTGTGTGTGTGTGTGTGTGTGTGTGTGTGTGTGTGTGTGTGTGTGTGTGGTTGCCTTCAGGGGGCGACCACAGCAACACACTTTAACACACTGATTTGTCCCCTGAGAAGAGCATAACTCACCCGATCAGCACGTGAACAGTCAACACATTAAACACACACAAGTACCTTTCTTTGGTTCCTCTCCTCTCGCCATCTTGTTTGGAGGCGAACCGAACTCATCATCACTGAAGGGTAATCTCTTCATGCCCGAGCTGCAGTGGACACACACACACAAATCATAGGTTAACAACCAGCTAACAGGCTGTAAAACTCACATGTATGCACACAAAGCCCACAGGCATTTCCTAGAAACAACAGATGTAGCTCTATATTTCTTTTTACTGGGAAGGTGCCAAAGGTTGTCTCGGTTCACTTTAAAAGCGAGTGTGAAATCAGTGAACTCACCTGTCCTCTCCATCTTCTGTCGGGAAAGGCTGCAGAGGAAACAGAAACAGGGAACGTAACTCATATGGAAGGTAAAAACTAAAAAACAACCAACTATTATCATGACTTTGAATTGGGAAATTGAAATTGGGTACCCAATATTCATGGCAAAACCTGACATTAAGATGCAGTTAAATATGATTTTAACATTATATCCTGAAATGCATGTTTAAAATGTACTACTTTACAACTGCTGCAGTACTAACCGGCTTCATCAGTCAGCCAGGTCAAAGGTAAAATCAATAGCCAAGTCCAAACTTTTTCCTATGTTGACCCATTTTTTTTTTCAGATCACCTGTCTCATGCCCTACTGTCAGGATATAGTGACCGTTTTTTATAAAAATAACCTTTTTTAATCACATTTACTCCATTTCTACCCGCTGCTGCTTTAAAAAATGCATCAAAAATATGTTGCTGTCTTTTTTTTAATTCTTGGAAAGGTGCTGTTCTGTTGGAGCCTTTTTGCTCTGCGGCTTTATTGATCGCAGGTTGCTGTTAATAGAATTCTATACTGAGCGGGAACCCAGAGTTTATCAGAAACTGATAGCAGTTCAGTCAGGTTCAATGTCATCGGCTACACCAAAAATAACCTCCTGTCCCTCCCTCAGCCTCGCTGGTAGCAAAGTAAACTCAGTTAGAGTGAGAGAAATGGAGAAAGAGTACTTTTTTTTACTCAGCTCATAATGTGACCAGCAGGGGGCACTCAAAGGTCATAAGTAGTCATTTTCACTATAAATAAAGCAGCTACATGCCAAAGAAAACATGAAATAACCTGCTGTGTGCAGGCCATGTGTACATGCACGCACAAGTGATGTGTTCATTCTGACTGGAAGAAGCAAAGCTCAGAGTCCAGTTACAGAGAAGATAAAAACCTGACAAACTGCATGCATGCTTAAAAGCGGGGCCGCTAAAGTCTGCCACATCTACACATCATTAACAAAACTGCAGTCCTCTCTCCTTCACTAAATCTACCTCTTTATTTTCCTCTGAGCAAGTTGGCAGTACAGGTAGTATCTTCTGAAACCCCCGGTTTGTTTTGAGTCACTGGTAAATGATTCATCCTCTGAGTAAGCAGCCTGAAATAAAGCCATCGGTACGTAGGACTCCTATCAGAGTTCAAAACCAGAACTCACTGTTCCTGCCAACTAGCAAGCGAGCAGGTCACCTCGACCCAGCTGGTTGATGAGTGGATGAAAGCAGAAAAAAAACGGACCATCTAAGATGCTACGAATTGTTACGCAACTGTAGCAAAACAACATGTTCATGCCGAGAAATGGCATTGTTGATCCGAGTTTTGTGTCTGTGACTGGCACTCACGTGGCGCTGGAAGGTAGAGAAGTGGAGGTCAGGAATGAAAAGGACAGGCTGGGTCTCGTGGTCATTCATCATCTTGAAGATGGTCACATCGTTGCGTTTCTGGAGGATGGGAACTTTGACATCCACAACTGGGAGGAAAAGACACAACAGGGAGCAGTTTAGTCTATAATTAAGTGTCCATTAAGTGTCTATTAATGCGGGAGGACATCTTCAAAGTCTTTAAAGGGGACCTTTTATGCTTTTGTGCTTTTTACCTTTCCTTTAGTGTGTTATATAGTTTTATGTGCATGTAAAATGTCTGCAAAGTTACAAAGCCCAAAGTCCAGGCCAAAGGGAATTACTCTCCCCCACAGAAACACTGCTCCTGAACTGCCTGAAACGCCTCGCTTGAGGTCCCGCCTTTTCTTCCGTAACGTGATGATGTCACCATTATTTGCATAATGAATGGGGGGTATGAGAAAAGTAGAGCGTTTTTTGAAGATTAAAGCATATAAACATGTTCTAGTAGAAACCCCAAATAGATGTATGCACCTGAAAATAAGCATAATAGGTCCTTGTTATGGCCACTTGGGGGCAGCACAACATTGATATAGTATCACCTTATAAGGTTGTTACAGCAAAAAGTTGGCAAACACAGAGCAGCATGCACGTCTGGGCACATTTTAGCCCAATATTCACGCTATTTTTAGCTGAGTTTTGGTTTCTAGTAACTCCTGAGGGAAATATCTGACTCTTTAGTTGCTAAATGCTTCACTATGTTCACTAGCAAGTCGCTAATTTTGCCTTTGTTGCAAGTGTTGTGAGTGGGTTCATCACTACGAGCGTCCACTTTCACATTACACAGGCATTAATTTCACCCATTGTTAATATAAAAATATTGATTACTGCAGCTTTAAGCCAAAGAAAAGATCATCTTATGACACTGATATAGGTGATGTGGGGTGAGAAAGAGGCCAAGTATAGTATTTTTTTCATCTGTAAAGAAGTGTAACCGGTTGTATTAGTACATAAAATAATCTAGATCAAATAACAGTAGTTTTAGTGAGGCAGCTAAGCTGAAATATTCATAACAATTGTGCATTTTGCGATAAAAGCAACAGATGTAGGTTTATATGTTATGAAAAGATATAGATATCGGGGTGCTGCAACTTTGGCCCATGAAGGCCATGGCAGCCATTTTTCAAAATATTGAATTAATGGTCTGTTCATTATTCGGTGTGAATTTGGATGCTTGCTCGGTTTAGCTCACCCTATACTTACCTGGTCAGGTAGGTGAGGCTGAGAAGATAAAAAAAAGATAAATGCACCGATGGAAAGCTGAAGATCTTTCCGTTCTATAGATTGTACAGCTTCTATTGGTTGTCATTCTATCATGAAGGCAAGAGGGTGAAGTTTGACCCTGTAGTGACCTTCACGCTCCTTTTATTTGGTTTTCACGATTTTATCAGGTTTTAAAAAAGCACCTTTAAAAAATATAGAGGAAAAAAAGCATGTCTGTGATCTTCTGACATCTGATCTAATCAGCTTGGACACACCTTGGAAATCATCAAGAGTCATTAAATCAGTTTTCTGCAACATTTAGGAAGCACCTATTTGGTGGTCATTTAGAAAAATGGCTGCCACAGCCCCCAGTGGCCAAATATGCAGCGCCCCGATATCTATATCTTTTCATTACATATAAATCTGTGCAAAATTTGTTGATTTTATCGTAAAATGCAGAAATGCACAATGCTCGTGCATGTTATACAAATGAAAGTAGTCCTATATAAGTGACTCACAGGCCAGGCCGGGGTTGAGCTCGGCGACCTTCCCTTTCCTACGGGACTGCTTCCTCTCCTCGTCACGGATCTTCCTCTCGGCTCCCTTGTCGCAGAAGACTTTGATCTGGCAGAAGGCGCGGTGGATGGGCTTGTTGCTGCGGTTGTTGTAGCTGTAGGTGTCGATCTGCAGGTTCAGAGGGAGACCCTTCACGCCCTTCTGGGAGGAGAAGTCGGTGCTCAGACAGTTGACGGAGATGAAGATCTGTGGAGGGGAGGAAGGAGGAACAGTTGTGTTTAATGCACAGAGAAAATCTTCATCTGTACAGAGTTGGAGAAACAAACATAAAAAACATCTACTTCTGTCTGAAACACTGAAGGCCTTTCTGCAGTTCAGTCCTCAGACTCCACTCAGTGTTCTGTGTTGCCCTCTACTGGCCAACTCCACTAATCACATATTTTCTAACGTGGAGATGCTCCTTTGTCCTCCTGGTGCTTGTATTGAAAACAGGTTATCATTGTGTCAACAAAACACATGTTTGGAAGCACCTAACAGAGAGGAACCAAGGGGAATTCAATATAAATATTACTAAAAGGTAGAAAAAAAAGGTATCTTTATGAATGTATTTGTGTATTCATGTATTTTAGTTATAGTAATCAGACTTTATCACGAAGCTGTTGAATGTGTTAATCTCATTTATGTCTTTCTGTGGAATAAAATCCCCTCACATGTAAATAGACTGTATTATAGTTTTATTTCTTACATTTTTCTTCTGTGTTTGTTTGTATAAATAGTATGACCGTATTTTCTACAACCTTGAAGTGTTCTATGATAATATATTCACAATGATTATCAGTAAAGATTTGTATATTTGTAGATGCAATTTTTCTTGTATTTTGAGTTTCTGGCAACGTTATACTGAGCAGAAAAAATAAATCTTCACAGTCATAACATCAGTAAACTGCCCCAGAGCAGGTAAACATAAGGGAGGGGCTGTCTTTTTGAAACACACCGCAAATACGTATGCTGCAGAGCAATCAGCCCGGGGGCAAGCCACACACACACACACACACACACACACACACACAGACATCTTCATCTGTTATCCAACATCGCATTGATGAGATGCTCAAACAACGCGGCAGGGTGGTGCTTCCAAAAACACACACATGAACACACAAGGATGAACATCCTATGGACACAGGCCTCGAGTCATGAGACAGTTAGACCCACATCCTGGTGTGTGTGTGTGTGTGTCTTTATTTAAGTTATAGCCTACAGAGAGAAAGATGGCGAAGATGAGCCGTGGCGCCATGTTGTCTGTTCGTCTGTTTAGCTTGTCAGTCGTCCTCCATCTCAGGCTGACAGTGGATCAGTGCCAGAGCGCGCTGACATGAGGGTCAACAACAAATGAAAAATGGAAGTGGAAGAGAGGACAGGAGCTCCTCCTTTCAACCACCTCTCCTACCCGTTGAGCAGGATTTTTATTTGTTAACGGTCCGATCCGGTCTTCGCCCCCCCCTGCTGAGTTTCCTCATTCCTGCACTCTTTGTTGCACCTGTCTGACGTGCAGAAATACCTTAACACGCCGCATCACAATAGGGGTGACAGGCAGGTTAAACGAGTCAAGAAAACTCACGCCTCCATGTCTCTACGCAACAAGACTAAAACACACGATGTGACGGCATCCTCGCTCTTCTATTTAGACTTCTATTCTCTAACGACTGTTTTGTCGGATCACGATGAACAAAGCCGCTGATGATCACCGACAAAGAGGCGTCAACACCTGAAACCTTTAATTCTGGTCCGCGGCAGAAACCACACAAGACCTTTAAAAAAAGAGTCTATTTTGGGCTTAAGGTTTTAAGTGTGTTGATGTGAAAAGTTCAACACTCATATTGAGAGTTCAAGACAAGGAAGTACATGGAAACACATTGTTCTTATATGAATGATGTTAGAAGCAGCCTTGTGATTGGAAGATGGTGTCAATCAGTTAGAGAGGCGAAGTCACGCCCCTTCCCCACTATGGGACCTTAGTTCGGAAAAAATATGAACAGTAGTCGAATATTTTTTTGATCCCTTTTGAGTTGCACCATGAATCACACGTAGGATTTTTGTCAATTTAAAAGATAATTTTGCAAGTCAAGAAAGTCGCAGTTTGTCGTAGTATCGTTTAGTTTTGTGTGAAACCGCTCAGTGAACTGCATCTCTTGTCTCGCACAAGTCACATACACGACGAGTGAAACGTTATGTTACCTGATGTATTTTATCCGGCACAACCCCAGAACGAAACACACAGGTATCGTAGCTTCAGCGAGGGAAACGTCACTTACGCCAATTTTGGTGTGTAGTCTTTTTAATTACGTATTTTCACAGTGTGATACTTCAAATAACAAAATGATCTTTTAAATTGTCAAACAGCATGTGTGTGATTCATGGCGCAATTCAAACAGGATTAAAAAATGATTTGTCTCTCGCCGTTAACGACCGTAACGTTACATATTTCTTCCGAAATAACGATTTGCAAATCGCATACATACTTTTTACTTTTACTTTTACTGCAGCTGCCCTTACAAAGTACGTACTGTTGCATGCAGTATGCATACAATTGGGACATACTAATTTTTCATAACATTGTGCCCTTGACCTTTGACCCTCTTATATTTGCAGAGGATTAGGGGTCAGAATAGCCAGAAAAGATGCTGGCTTGTATATTGCAAAATGCGACCAGATGTACTGTAGTAGGACATCCTGGTATTTTTGGCATACTGTATTTGACATACTATGTATTGGGACATCTTTTTCTGGCATACTATAATAGTATGGTAGTACAGAAGGTCCCATGGTTGTCCACCAGAAGGGGCGGTACTTCGCCTCTCTATCTGTGAAGCTGTGTGTGAGTCTCCTTTATTGTCTTACTTTGGCCTCCTCATTGGTGTCCCAGGTGAAGGAAATGGCGTTGTAGGAAATCTCCTCTATGTTGCCAATGGTGTTGAAGCTCTCCTTGTAGTCAGCTGTGACAATAAAACAAGAGTTTGGTGACTAATAGCAAGAGTGAGGAGGACAGCTGAGCCAACCACAAAAAACTTTATCTTACCAATATCCAGACACCTCTGTTTGGCAGTGTGCTGTCTGGAGTGCCAGTACTTCCAGTGCTTCAGCTGATCGTCTCTGCACTTCTCCTCTCCAAACACCACCATCACTACACTCTGGCAATGGATGAACACACACAGAATATGTTATAATGATAATTTAGCATGTGATTAATGCCAATAATCCTATGTTGTTGCTTGTTTTTTCTTTCTTACCCTGACTTTGGTGATGGGTTGCTGCATTCCTTTGTTGTCGGCCTCCCTGAGAGTGATCGGGTAAAACTGGCCCTTGTTGAGGTACGTCATCGTCCCGTCACCTGTCTTCTGACGCAGAGACTTGGACGCCTCGAGAGTGTACTCAAAGTTATTCCTGAAATAGAAGCAGAATAAAGTAAACGTGATGAAAATGCATTTACTTTTTGTAAAAACTGGATAACAAATAGCATCCAAATGCATAATGGTGCACACTTTGTTTATCCAGCTAAATTGTGACCTCAAAATCAGTGTGCGGGGTGCCAGATAACGCCGCCCGTGTGTGCAGACTCTCGTCTTTCACACGGAGGGGAGTCTGATGTCTCCCCTGTGACTGCCATGAATGAGGCCATTCTGCGGCGTTGTGTTAAAAAGCTGAATGGCGGACGGTGGGCAGGCGGCAGCGCGACTTACCCCGGCACGGTGTTAAAGTGAGTGTAGTCCTCAGGCGTCATGGAGGACATACGTAACTGGAGATCCCCTGGGAAGGAAAACACCTGCAGCGCACAAAGAAAACATAGATAGAGTGTGAAGTGAGGCTCAGCAACGAGAGGATATTAAACAGCTACTTCCAATAATTAATAAATGGATTTCCTTCTCTTTCTTCCACCACTTATATGTAGATTTTATTAATCTGTTCTTCCTCTTCATCCCCATTTCTTTCAGTTCAAATGGCTCTTCCCTCACCCCCTCCTGTACAGGGGTTTTGTTAGGTTACTCTATTCTAAGGTAATTCCCCTCCAGGTTAAATAGAAAAAGAGGAGAGAGAAAGGGCTTTGGCTATTGTAGGAGAAAAGTACAGCACTTTATTGTGTTGGTGAGACAATGGGATAATAACACACTGGCCGCTATTTTGGCATGTTCAAATAAAACCAGGGAAGGCTGAGCCCACCGCTGGCTCCATGGGATCAGGTGAATATCCTATTGTGTGATGGGAGAGATCTGAGAGGAGAGGAGAGGGGGGGGCGGTTGTAGGGAGAGCATTAGCGGGGTTTAGAAAGAGGGGGATCGAAACACACACCTCCTGGGAACCGTCCTTGTAGCTCTCGGAGAAGGTGGAGTCGGGGGGCGTGCGGGACTGGGTGTTTGGGCTGAACTGGACCCCGTTGTGGGTGAGCTGGCGGTCAAAGACGCCCACGTGGCCGTCGGTTTCGGCACAGTTGTTTGGCACGGTCACCGAGAAGCCGTGGGTGGGCACCTCGGTCTTGACTGGCGGGTAGTTTGGCACGGCGGCGATGGAAACAGTGACTGTTGTGTCTGAGTGGACAGAAAATCAGCACACTGATGATCAGGTTTTGTGTTTTTAAGCTGCTCGTGTGCGTTTCTGTTGTTGAATGTGAACAGACCTGGCGATGGGAACTGGGACCTCTTGTCCTGGGCCAGCTGAAGAATATTGAAGGGCCCCTTGAGGACCTGGATCCGGCTCTCCATACCGCCCTCCTGAAGCTGAGCTATGGAGTGTCCGGCCTGGATCTGGTGTCTGCAACAAAGAAAAACAGCACATATATAGTATTTAAGGTGTTATATGAAATATTGTGAAACCAAAACTCATATTCTAATTTATTCAGTAGTTTTTACTCATATTTTTACTTATTCTTAGTTGTTATTTTACTGGTTTTAACTTTTACTTTTGTGTTTTTTTTCCTGTTTTGGATGTGTTCATTTGTGTTTTAAATTTGATGTTTTCACTGCTGTGCAACCAATGTATTTATTACCCATAGATAACCAAGACGTACACATTAATCTTGGATTTAGATACTACATTTTGTTTAAAAGGACAGCTCTCAAATGTATTTCTTTTATCCTCCTTTGAGGTTTTAAAGCTTTATCTGTTATTTTTATGACACGTATGACTGTTTTATTAATTCTTTTTGTGTCACTTGGTCGTGTGATTGTCTGACTGTGAATGTTTTTTTTTTTTACTCTCTCGAAAAATTAGTTTTGATCTCGGTGAGATCACCTGATGAAATAATGTTGCGTTTTAACTTTAAGAGCAAATCTAGTGGATTAGACTCCTAAATTGTGTTCAAGCTACAAAAACAAAGTTGTTTTTCTTCCTGAAAAGACGTTGTGGAGAAACAAGGTTCTCCTCCACAGATGTGTGTAAATAGATTTTAATTAATGAGCGGTTAAGGCTGCTATCTTGTATATATGCAAACGTGCACACAAAATTCAGAGAATGTGAAGGAGCTCAAATCTCTCCGTTCCCTTCATGCCGTGGTTCCCCTCAGCTTTCCGTGCTCTTATTTTTTTTAAAGGGGGGCTGGTATTAGGTGAGGGCTGATGCTTACCTTTTGTTGGGATCCACATCACAGACCAGGGATTCTGGCTTGCTCTGGGTTATTGTTCTCTTTTCCCTGGGCACCTGTATGGGAGGGTAAACACAGCCGCTCAGCGTCTGACCACATCACATCCAACAAGCCGGGTCATCCTGCTGTCTATAGATCAGTTACACATGACATAAGCGCTGCCTCACAGATGTTGCTTCATGGTCGGATGTCAGTGTGGAGAAAGCTCATGCAGGTAAAGCCTGTAAGGATTTGGTAGCTGACACAAGATTTTGCCCTTTTGATTGCTTCCAGATCCACCGCAACTTCATGACGAAAGAGCTCAGAAAGTTGGAGAATAGGGCTGTGTATTGGCAAGAATCTGGCAATATGATATGTATAATGATACAGGGGTAACGATTCAATATATTGCGATATATTGCGATACTGTAAGCAAGGCGATATATTGCATTTTTTGAATTTTAATTATAGGAAAACTGTCATAGTATAAAGAACACGCCAGAAATACCCCATTTTAAAAAAGGCAAAAATAACACATTTATATTGCAAGCAAAAAAATGCTTGTTTTTAGCATAAAGTGGGCATTTCTGTAAAGGGGAGACTTGTGGGTACCCATAGAACCCATTTTCATTCACATATCTTGAGGTCAAAGGTCAAGGGACCCCTGTGAAAATGGCCATGCCAGTTTTTCCTCGCCAAAATTTGGAGCGTTATTTACCCTCCTTCTCAACAAGCTAATATGACATGTTTGGTACTGATGGATTCCTTAGGTTTTATAGTTTCATATGATGCCATCTTCACTCTATCTTTAAAACTGAGCTGCTACAACCTCCGAAAGATCGAATAGCGGCCGTGTCTGACGGCGGACCATCGGATTTTTAAGAGGTTAATTAAAAAATCGATAGGGTTTTGGAGAATCGATACAGTATGGCACAACATAATATATCGCGATACTCAAGTGTATCGATATTTTCTTACACCCTTAATTCCTAAGGTCTTGTTACCTTGTAGTAGTCGTAGAGCAGACCGAGAGCTGCGGCGCTGTCCTCGTCTCCGTTTATGCTCATCATGGCCTTGGTGGCTGCCGTCAGCGGGTTCTCCAGAAAGGATTTCCAGGCTTCATCTTCCGTGGTGAAGGAGCGACGCTGGCCGCCATAGCCCGGCTCGTTCTGGAGAACCAGGACCGCACGCTTACTGCGAAGAGACAGAGTTTCATCAGTTGCATGTACAAACCAATTATTAAAGATGTAAAAGGTCTTATCGATAACATTTTAAAGTAGACCAATCATTAAAAAAATATATATATATCCACAGAGCCTTTAGAAAAGTGCCGAATAAAAGTATGGCTTTTCCTGAAAAAAATTATTATGATTGATGACTTTTTGGCGGGTCCAAAATTAATGTTTTGTTTATCTCTGTGGAAGATATCTGACGTTTGGTTCCCACTTCTAACAAGGCTTGTGAGCCAATAGTAAGACAACGTTGGTATCACGTAGCATCTCCGGGTCGTCCCTTATGGTGCCTTCAAATGGGATCGTGTTTACCGTGTTCACGAGAAGAGTCCATATGAACGCCCCCCTCTTGTCGTATTCACGACCTCGTAAGTTTCTGAAAGCTCCGAGTTCACAAGTTGTGACGTGTTTGTTGATGTTGTCAGAAATGGCGGAGGCTATGGAAGTTAATATATTGTAATTAATCGTATATTGTTTTTCTTCGTAATTTTATAATGAAAATGTTAATATTCCCAAAAGCCTCATCTTTTTCCTCTGTCATTATGCCGTTGCATTTCCTGCATTATGTTACCCACTTGCTAGCTTGCTAAATCGTTAGCCTCTGTGGCTTCTAGACGCCGACAGTAACATTAATATTGTTGTTGCTTAGCAGCGGTGTTCTCGTAACTTAACCACTTGAATGCGGAGCACATCGTGTACACGACTTCCCGTGTTGTAAACACGAGCTCACGAGTTTCATTTGAAAGCACCATTGATGCAGAAAAAGCGGATAAATGGCTGAGATTGACGGTAAGTGCCTGGCAACGACTTGTTGTGAAGTGAATGCAATGAAACAAAGGAGGGATAATGCGACATCTAGTGGCTGAATGTTATCAATAGCACCTTTAATGCTTTCTTTTCCATGCATTTAAAAGTCTTTATCACATGAGTTTTCAGTTGTCAACGACTGAAGGCATTACTTCAAGTACGGACTGTACGCATGTTTAAACGAGCAGGATTAACATTCTCCTCAGATTGATTCTCCTCACTTGATTTCATACGAGCTCACAAAGCCAAGACCTGCAATCAAAACTTGGTTCAGAACAGACAAACAGGTTATAAGAGCGAGAGATCGACCGCGTAGGTGTTCTTTATCTGTAAGACCTGTTGTTCGAGCTTTTCAACGATTGTGCAACAAATCTCTTCCATCGAACCGAGCGAGCGTCGCACTACAGGCTCGTCCGGTGCGACGACTCTGGTTCGGGAGCTTCTCATTGGCTGAGAAGCTGACCGCAAGTGACGCAGCTGACCCGGCCACATTCCAGTGCCATGCTACTGGTTTTAATGTTTGTGAATCATGAGTTTTTAATTCAAAGTCTTTCTCCTCCTCTTCCTCTTCCAATCGCGTGAGGCCTTTAGAGTAATTTCTTTGTAAACAGGACTGAGTTGGACCAATAAGAACACATCAGCGTATGTTTCTCTGTGCTTGTAATGGTCTTAATGTGTTAATTTTAGCTCCTTGAACTCAGGTTAACACCTTACATTTAAAAGGAAGTGCAGTTTCAACATGTCTGAAACATTTCAACACTGAACTCATTTACAGTAAATTTTAATGTTTGCTCAGTTTACATTTACTTAGACGTGTTAAGCCGACGACACGACTAAAACAAAGTTATTAAAGTTTCATCTAGATCATTAGCTTTTCTATGTCAAACTAAATCCTTTCTGCTTGATTTTCTAAGCCATTATGAGAAAGTGTAAACGGACTGGCTCAGTTTCCATGTTGAGTATCTACAACAAATGCAGCTTCTTTTTCCTCTCAATGGTCAGAGCAAAGTGATAATTAGTAATCCTATATCTAATTGTTCTATTCATAAAAGGGCAACCTGATAAGATCCTGGCAATAAAACATTTAGGTAATCCATTAACAAAACAACAACAACATTTTCAGAGAAAATTTAGATTTGCAGCATGAATTCACTTTTAATGTACAAGAGCATTAAAAAGCACTTTTAGAGAAGTTTGCATGTAGTCTCTAATTTTTGACACCCAAAACATTAAGAGTAAAATCCACTAAATCCTCATATGGCCCCTGTGCTTGTCAGGCTTACTGTCTGTGTTAGTAAAGTCGAGCCAACGCCTAGCAGGTGTTCAGTTTCACTCCCCTCAAAAACTCTCCTTGTCATTGCCCTCAAAAAAAAAAACATACAGAATATAGCCTATATAAGCATGAAGAATATTCATCTTTTTGATCTTACATGAATATAAAACCATCTGCAGAGTTTCTTTATAGCTGACAGCTCCACTGCTGCAGGTCCATGTTTATCCCTTGAACAAACATTATTAAGACTATCCACATAACAGTTAGAGCTTTAAGCAAAATCAAACACTAAACCGCCCCATTGCTATCACGGGACTGTTTTTCTTATTCTAGCAGAGAGAGGCGCCTCTGCTCGCACGACAGGTGGAGGGAGATACACCTGTACAGGCTGCAACATGACAGGTGAACTGGAAAAACAGTTACATCATGGGAAACTACGAGATACAATCCAAGCAAAAGTGAACTTTAAGAAAGAAAAAAAAAAGAGATCTATGATAAATAATCCTACAATAATAAATATAGGCTATGAGAATTAGAATATGAGGCTGCAGGTCAGAGGTGGACCACAGCTTTTAAAATCCACCTGTGCCACAAAAAATGCATAAAAGTCCCCAAAAAAGGTATTTAGAGTCAGTATTACAAGCTTATAGAGTGTGGTGCTCCCAGTGCCTGTGAGGGGAGAGTCAGGACAACTTACTTGTCATGCTCCTGTGACATCTCGGTCGGTCGAACTGGACTTTCTAGTTGGTACTGAAAATCCGATCCGTCTTCTTTACCTGTGGTAGAAACTCCTGGATGAGGGCCGCGGCAACAAACAAGGTGTCCTCTACTGAGAGAAACGGGTTTTGTCGGCTTTTCTCGCTTTTTTGGGGCAATGCAGAGAAATTAAGGCCGGTTTTACCTGTGACAGGCGCGCGGATTGGATTACAGGTGGACAGGTGGGCGTGGCCTCGCTGTCAATTAGCCGGCTGTGATTGGCTCTCCTGGTGAACCTACCTGAGCTGCTGTGGAGGGACTCAGGGCTGATCCAGAGGAGGGGCAGGGTGCTACAACAGCTGTGATTTTATCATAGTTATTGGGAAAGAAATATGTGTTCAAATACTTAATTTATTTTTTTTTTAAAGTAATTAAAGGTAAAAAAAAAAAAAAGGTGATTAAAAGACAAAAATGATAAAACACTGGAGGATTATAATTGAATCACAGCTGATAAATTCATTTAGAAAAAAAAAATTTTTGGGCACTGCAGCATTATCAGTGGGGGAAGAAGTACTTAGATCTTTTACTTCAGTAAAAGTATTAATACCACAGTGTAAAAATACTCTGTTACAAGTAAAAGTACTGCATTCAACATTCAACTTAAGTAAAAGTATAAAAGTAAAAGTACTCATTATGCAGAATGTACCATTTTCAGAATTATTTATATGTATTTATGTATGTGTTTATGAAAAAATAATAAATACAAAAACATAAATAATAATAATAATAATAATAATAATAATAATAATAATAATAATAAAATAAACAAAAATAAAATAAATTAAATAATAATAACAATAACAATGAAAGACAGGGATTTCAAAATGAATACATAGGTAAATATATAAATGGAATTATATAAATCTAAATTAAATAAAATGAATAGATAAATAGCTTAAAATAATATATACATATATATATAATAAAAAATAACATAAATAATAACAATAATAATTATATATTATATAATTATATATTTTTTATATATATATAATGAGTTGGCTACTTTTATTTTTGGTACTTTACATATATTTTGATGCTAAAACTTTTGTACTTTTACATAAGTAAAATGTTGAATGCAGTACTTTTACTTGTAACAGAGTATTTTTACACTGTGGTATTACTACTATTAATGAGGTGAAAGATCGGAGTACTTCTGCCACCATTCCATCACTGGATTATAATTATTGATGCATTCATGTGTTCATCACTAATGTTGCAGCTGGTAAAGGTGGAGTTAATTTCAACTACTTTATATAATAATAATAATAATAATAATAATAATAATAATAATAATAAAAATAATAATAATAATTACTTTATTTATATAGCACTTACAAAGTGCTTTATAACGACATAAAAAGCAATACAAATTAACAGGTAGTAATAAATAAAAATAGAGTTGATACAGCAAAAATGACAAGCAAGGTATGAAATACTAAAACACAGAAATAAGTAGAATAACAGCAGAAGAATAACCAATATAGAGAAAGCAATTTTGAAAAAGTGCGTTTTTTAAAGAGATACATATACTGCTGGGAAGCTTATCCTATAATAATTATTAGTTGATTAATAATCTAAATCTGTAAAGTAAATAATGTTGTCAAATGAATGTAGTGGAGTAAAAAGTACAATATTGGATTCCAAAATGTAGTGCAGTAGAAGTATAAATTAGCATAAAATGGAAATACTCATGTAAAGTACCTCAAAATTGTACTTAAGTACAGTACTTGAGTAAATAGCACCACTGAGCATTATGTTCAGTAATATATATGTAATGTTGATTGATGAAATGTTATTTGAGTCCTGCCGTCCAACGGGAATCAAACTTTAAAAAAATTTCATTAAAAAACTCATGGGTATCTACAGGTATTACTGTAATACCAATACTCTCTTTTACCCTATAAACTTCACTGCATGGAGCTCATTTTAATCATTTTAAGGTAGGTGAGGCTAAAAATGACTAATGACATAGACAAAGAAGTTCAGCATTATTAGTTGGGTGCCCACATGAACATTAAAACAGGTTTTTCTTGCTGTGGCCATTAAGAAATCCCTCTCTAACAGGTTTCCAATGTAAAAGATGGTGGGGAAAACCCACAGGGCATGTCCTGTACAAAATATATTCTAAAGTTTATCTGAAGATCACTTCAGTAGTCTGACTTATAGACAAATCAAGAGAGTATCTTCTATAGTTTCAGTCTTTTTTAGTACAAAATTCAGAGACATACTTTGAAAAATTGTGTACCAATCCTTTAACGTCATGGCCGATGCTGAGTCTGCATTAAAACGTCAGTATCAGCACAGATATCTTTCTAACCAAGACCATAAATATGTTTTAGAGATTTACAGTGTCTCCGGTGGTACTGTGACTGTATAGTGACCTCATTACACTTAATTGCTAGAAAAAAATGGAAATCTGAACATCTATAATTGCATCCAGTCCAACATCTCCTGATACAGATCATATGATATGATTGAAAGCTCCAGAACAGAGAGTTTTCCACTAAATGGACCTTGTGGTGAGATTGTTTTCTCAACGCCTGATTTAATAGTTTCAAAACATGTTGCAGGACCACTTGAGTTTCATCAGAATCATGAACAATTATATGTCTTTTAGAAATGTTTATCTTTAACTTGATATGTCCGTTTACATCGTTGAGTATTTTGTGAGAAAAATCTACTTCTATCTATAAAATGAAGTAAAATATAATGTAAAAGTAGGAAAATTGAGTTCAGGTGAGGTTTCATTGCCTCCATTACATTCATGGAAGAGACTGAATCCTAAAGCTTGTTTCATTTTGTGATGCAAACTGACAAAATGTAAGATAACGTTTTCCTCCACGTGGCTTTGAGTCAACCTTTTTCCTCATTTTATGAAGAAATACTCCCACCAGTGTCACTGTTACAGGATGATGACACAGGTAGTTGTTTACATTCTCCTGGAGGAACGATTACCATCAGCCTGCACCGCCGCAGGTAAGAAAACAGGCAAATTAGTCTCCCGAAACCTCTAGAGTCATCAAAAGAGTGCAAATGAAACAATTAGCATGCAACCAAATCAAGGGGTTAACGGTTAACATCTAATCTGCAGCATCCTGGAGCAAGTAACATGTAACAGGAGCAAATTACTGTCAATGTGGGGTTTCATAAAATGGAAGTCTGGTTTGGAACATTTAAACAGTTAGTTGCCTATCTATAGTATATCAGCTGTGAGCTGATGTGACATACTGTATTTGCATTGCCTCTGCTTTTCATAACTGGCTGTGATGATTGTGATAAAAATAAAAGTTTACAATAAAACCGTAAAACCCCAAAACAGGAGATGAAAAGAAACACCCTGAGTGAAAACAAACAGCTTTGTTAGAGACAGTGGGAGCTTAAAAGATGCTATCAGCAATATTCAAAGTTTCTCCCTACAAACACACACTGAGACAGAAACTAACAGTAATACCCCATCCCCCCCCCACACACACACACACTCTCTGTAACACACACGCACGCACGCACACACCAACACACACTGACTCAACCTCCTGCTCCTGGATCCTGGTTTACTGTTTATTTATCCCAGTGGAAAGACACCTGCTTCTCCTGGAGCTTGTTTGTGTTTGCACTGAGGACATGGGATAATACAGTGAGGGAGGGATATGAGGATGCGTGTGTGTGTGTGTGAGGCTTGGGAATATGTGCCCGGGCTGCTGATGGAGGGTCTAACTCGATGCTGACTTGACAAAGAGTCGAGAGGAACAAACCATGAGGGGAAAACAGACAAACGAGAAAGAGTATGGATCAAAGCGCGGGGTCAAGCCTGAGAATAGACCTCCTGGGTTATTCTCAGAGTAAAAAGTACACATACAACAATGTGAAAATACTCCATTACAAGTAAAAGTCATCGCATTCAAAATCATACTTAAGTAAAAGTTCAGAATTATCAGCAAAATGTAAATGAAATGCCAAAAGTAAAAGTACGAGTTCTGCAGACAATTGTCCCTTGTGACTGATATATGACATTATTAGACTGTTAGTACTGAGGCAGCAGAGCTAATCATTTACCAAAAAGAGGTTTATTCAAGTGTGCTATTAGTATACTTCTTTTAAACTTAAAATAAGAGAGTATACTTATAATAACGCGTTAACGCAAATTCGTTGTAACGTGACTAATTTCTTTAACATATTAACCCATCTTGCGATTTTTAATTAAGCTCTTAAAAATCCGCCGGGCCGCTGTCAGGTCCAGCTGCTATTCAATCTGGAAGTTGCAGCGGGCTAAGGAATCCATTCAAACCAACCATGTCTTACTAGCTTGTTGCAAAGGAGGCTAAATAACGCTCTAAACCTGTGCTAAATTTTGGCGAGGAAAAACAGTCATGGCCATTTTCAAAGGGTTCCCTTGACCTCTGACCTCCAGATATGTGAATGAAAATGGGTTCTCTAGGTACCCACGAGTCTCCTCTTTACAGATAAGCCCACTTTATGATAATCACTGGCAGTTTGGGGCAAGTCATAGTCAAGTCAGCACACTGACATACTGACAGCTGTTGTTGCCTGTTGGACTGCAGTTTGTTATGATTTGAGCATATTTTTTATGCTAAATGCAGTACCTGTGAGGGTTTCTGGACAATATTTGTAATTGTTTTGTGTTGTTAATTGATTTCCAATAATAAATATATACATACATTTGCATAAAGCAAGCATATTTACCCACTCCTATGGTGATAAGAGTATTAAATACTTGACAGATCTCCCTTTCAGATACATTTTGAATTTGCGATTAATCACGATTAACTATGGAGTATCATGTGATCAATCACGATTAAATATTTTAAGAGATTGACAGCCTGAATGCACACCTTTTAAAAGCAGCTCATGTCTTTCTTTTGTTTTGTTTTTATTGTGAAACATTGTGACGTCTGACCCAGAAAGGTGAAAAACTTTATTTCCTTTACTCACAAAAGAACCCTACAAACATGCCAAAAGAGAAAGAAAAAGGCCAGCTTAATAACTCCGGTCTTTAAGAGAGAGAAGATCCACTTTGGTTTCAAAGCAACTCATTTGCATGTTTGTTTTTTTGCTATAATTAAAGTCTGCTCTCCAACAGAAGGGAACCCACACCCAGACCAGGCTTGCTGTAGACTAATAAAGGAATATCTTAGTTGCTGGTGTTCAACAGCCCGAGGCAAAGAGATGATCTCATGACTGTTTGGAAGAGAGACACAAGCATACAGTAAGAAATGGAAAGGCGCTGCAATAAAAGACAAATGGACATCCAGGGCAGCCTGGATGCAACATGAAGCCGATCCCAACAGTTTCTAACGACTCAAACCCTCCAAGACGTTTTGTGTCATCTGTGTCAATTTGCTCAGTGGGATTCAACCCCCCTCGTCCTCTCTCCCGTCCCTCTTTTCCACCTCCCTATTCCTAGAAGACAGTTGGTTTTTAACGCCGTCCCGCCTCACTCCAGGCACCTATAACCGGGATGGAAATAAGATGCAAATCCATCCCCACTTTTCTAGCATGTGAGCACTTGTCTGAGCCGAGAGCGCTTGTAACTGTAATGAGGTCTGTTTTGAGTCACACTGGACAGTCAGCGTGGAGTTGGGTGAAGCTTGCTGTTGTTGGGTAAACAGCTGAAGGGCCTTTATGAACAATGAAACAGTGTCGTAATGTGTTTGAAGATCATTATCATGTTGTCGGTTGTTGTCTCACTATTAACAGACATCGTATAGTATGTGCACACTCGGCAGTTGAGGTTTGAAATGGTGTGTATGAATATTATATTTACATCTGCTCAACTCCACCTGGATGACAGATGAGTCGGATCCACACACATTATTTTATTGACTTTGTGGGATCGCCATTTGCTCCCGTGCAACTAATTACTTGTGGTTTTCCTTGTGCTGCTGTAACAGCCTCATCATCAGACTCTCTCCGTGGTCGTGATGTTTTTCAGTGTTTTGCTGAGGCCGGGGTTAGATGGTATCACACGGTTCCCACTGATGACAGTAAAAACAGTCACACACACTGAGGGCATGGCAGACCCGCATGCTGCTCACACACACACACACACACAAAAGGAGGAAACAGGCCAGTACTTTTTTCCAGGTGTTATTCTGGGATTCCGGGATTCTTGATGGAGTGTTTGTGTGTGTTTTGCTTCACAACACTGCTGATGTTTTAGCCCTGAGCCGTGGATGTTACTGACCATTAAGTCCGTTATTAAAGGGACCGTTACTATTCACACATGGTGTAAATAACTTAATTATTAAACTCACTACTAGTTGATTAATCGGTGAGTCGACTGATAGAATCTGTCAAATCTATCAATTTGCTATTATTTTTGATAACTGATTGATCGTTTGAGTAATTTGTCAAGCAAAAACACAAAACATTCGGTCATTTCAGCTTCTCCATTGTCCTTTTTTAGTTGTTTTTTTTTATCACTGAAAATTTAATATTGGACCGCAAAACAAGCAATACGAAGTCATTTTATTGACCAAATAAATAATGGCAGATTAATGAAGTTATTGGTGAATGCAGTTCTAATAATTTGTCATCATGGGCCTAGCATAGCAGATCAATAATTCAATCAGATAAATATAATTTTCCTCTGGATGATGATTCCTTCATCAATTAGGTAGGGTTAGGGTCAAACCACTTAAAACTGTGTTGAAATAAAAAGTCTGAAAATTGTTATGTAATATGTTATTGTAAAAATATAGATACAATAAATTCTAAAGGATTTTCTTAATCGCCCTTGCAGGGAAATGTCTCCTGGATAACGAGCAGCAGTACAAAAGATATAAAAACACCACCTGAAACACATGGTAGCATTGCTTATAACATACTCTCTTATTTTAAGTTTAAAGGAAGTATACTAATAGCACACTTGAATAAGCTTTTTGTTGGTAAGGGCATGCTAACTGTTTTCGTATGTACAGTCAGTTATAAGTGTGCGGTGAGTTGAGTTGTGAGGAATGCAGGCAAACAGATCACACGACATTCCTGTGTGGTCGCTTCAACGCACTATTTTAGGACTCGCGTCCATGGGAAATCTAGTCACCTTCTTGTCACAGAAACATAGGTGTCGAAACAGAAATCTTAAATAAACCTGCAGAAAAAGCAAAAAAAAAAACAGCTCACTGTTATCAGTTTGGATCCCGCTCTCCAGTTTAGATGCTATCAGATACAAAACCATGACACTATTGTTAGTGGTGAGTAGGTGTGATTGTGTAAATCAACCTGTGACATCCTGATCAGATGAGATCTCAGACACAAGTGGTGGTTTGTCTGGATCTGCTTGAATGTCTCATGAGATCAGTTTTCAGTCTCTTTCAGAGTTGATCAATCATCCAGTTTAATCAAACAAAATGCCTTTTTTCTTTTTGTTGAGAATTGCTCAACCTTGACTCATTGCGGTGTTCTGACTTCAGAAACATACAGACAACAATGTGTGCCTTATTTATATACGTCACACAGGAGCTGAACAGAGCGGTGGAGGAGTTTATGGATGGGACCAGTGAGGTGACTGAAGGCGGTTATTGTTGAAGAAAGCGTGGGAGACTGCCAAACAAGCTCTGCCACTTGTCACCTGGTTTAGCCTCCCAGTCTGCCCAGTCCAGTTTTCTTTCTGCTGCTGTGATTGATTCTAACTCAACCACAATCACAGCCTCCTCACTTATTACTGCACTGAGGAAGTCAAATCTTATACTCAAGTGAAAGTAGCAAAACTACAATGTGAATATATATATCTACAAAGTTTTTAACAGACATTAACATTTGTACTCAACACACTTTTACTGCTTACGTCTGTATTATCAGCAAAATGTACTTAAAGGTCTTATTGATTACATGTTTATATAGATGAATAATAAAAATAAAAAAGAGCTTTTAAGAAAGGTGCGTAAAGAAGTATGGCTTTTAAAAAAAAATAATAATAAAGATCATGATTGTGAATTAATCATTTAAAAAATTTGACAGGTCCAAAATGAATGTTTTGTTATCAATGTTATCAATAGCACCTTTAAAGGTCTCATTGATAACATTTTTATGTAGATGAATATTTAAAAAAATAATAATAATAATACATCCACAGAGGTTTTAGAAAGGTGCAGAATAAAAGTATGGCTTTTCCAAAAAAAAATTATTATCATTGTGAATGAATCATTTTAAAAATGTTGGCGGGTCCAAAATGGATGTTTTGTTATGAGTGTTATCAATAGCACCTTTAAAGGTCTCATTGATAACATTTTTATGTAGACGAATAATTTAAAATAATAATACATCCACAGAGCTTTTAGAAAGGTGCCGAATAAAAGTATGGCTTTTCCTAAAAAATTATATTATGATTGTGAATTAATCATTTTAAAAATGTTGGCGGGTCCAAAATGGATGTTTTATTTTCAGTTGTATCAATAGCACCTTTAACATATAACAAAGAAAAACAGCTGTCAGTGGTTTATTTCTTATTATTGGACTGATGCATTAACATGTATGTAGCATTTTAATGTTGAAGCACAACGAGGTGGAAGTAATTTCTTTTGGAAAAACGTTTTTTTAAAGATGTATTTGCCTTATTTTATAAGAAAAAAAATAAATATATATATATATATAAAAATGTGCATATGTCATATTAAAGGTTTTTAAAAGCTTGATATGCAAAGTGACTAGCTGTAGCTGTTAAAGAAATGTGAAAGAGTGAAAAGTACATTTGTCTCTGAAATGTAGTGAAATGGACGTAGACAGTTACATAAAATGGAAATATTCTGGTAAAGTATTTCAACCTCATAGAAGTACTTTAGTTCAGCACTTGAGTATATGTACCTAGTTACTTTCAACCACTGCATGGACTACATGTTGTCACACTGCAGAGAGGAGCCATACAAAGAATACGCCAACAAAAAGTAAAAGGGAGAGAGACTGTTATGAGACTTCATGTCACCTTCATGTACTCTGGCACATGTTTTTTACTCTCACACACTTGCGTGACACTCTCAGAGTCACACCACTCAGCAGAGAGGAATCCTTCCTGAACAGATTTGCTGTCAAACCTGAAATGTGTCTTCAGGAGGAAGAAGGAAACAAAAACAGAACCGAACATGTTTCTGGAAAATGTACTCATCATTATATAAACAACAGGTCGACATTTACAGTAATTATGATGCGGCTGGATGTTTTTATGTAGCTTCAGTGTAATATCTCTGAGATAAATTATGTCTTTTTTTTTAGCTCTCAAAATGACACAATGTGTAAACACCTGATGCATAAAAACTACATATCATGTGTGATGTTTAAATTCACTGAGGGGATCTTTGCACGGACGTGATGCAGTTCCTTTTTCTGCCTGCTGGTAGAGACGTTGCATCATGGTCAAAGTGTCATTAGGTCTTCTTTCTGTTTCACTGTTTCCCCCTAAACACATCCCACAGAGGAGACGACAGTACAACCAGAACTTTGTAAGGAGGACCCCTTATCAAAAAAGAAAAGTTCATTCAAGTGTGCTAATAGTATACTTCTTTTAAACTGAAAATAAGAGAGTATACATTCAGTTTACTTACTTATCAGAGATATACTTAACAAAAGTATACTTAAGTATACTTGGCTTATACTTACTTTTTTTTACCTATTAGAGTGTGTGAGAGTTGGAGGCATGCTTGAAAAACTAATTTTCACTAATTTTCATCACAAAACATCAAGTCAAACAGCAAAAGGAGCAAGTCTCTTTATGTAATACATAAATCATTGGCTAAGTACTATAAGTTAAGGAAAACTTACAAGTATACTTGCAGTAAAATCTATGAAACTAGTAGTTTATCGAGAGTATACTTTAAAGTGTACTTTCATAAACTAAAACGTGGGCTACATTTATTTAATTAGTAAACTAACAGTATACCTATAAGTTCACTTGTGGTATAGTTCACTTCATACAGTTCGACATACAGTACAGTAAAGGGAAAGCGAGGCGTACTGAATACAAGAAGTCCAACAACAGTAGTCACTGATGTCTGACTCACGTTTCCACAGAGTGCAAAAAGCACATCAGCAATAAAATCTAAAAAATGTGAAAATTCAAATCATGTAAAATAGAAAGAATAAATAAAAATAGAATAAATAGCGGCAGACCATATAAACACAAATAAAGAGTAAAGTGGGATCATTTTAATTTTTAATCTCAAACCTTGAAAAGTCTTTTATTTTGTTATTATAAGAGGTAAAATCCTCATATAGATTAGCATCTATAGCAACTTCTCCCTATTTTTACTACAATAAGAAATAGTTCGACGCCAGTAAGGAGAGATTTTACACATAAAAAGTGACAAACTACTTTTTCTTCATCAGTGTCAAGATGAGAACAGAGCAGTGAAGAACGAGTGACATAGGAGAAGTTTCACTCAGGGATTATCGATTTGATTTATCACACCGACATGCTCACACACACACGGTCTCAGATTGTATTTCTCTGTTGAGGTACAGTCAGCAGGATCTCAGAGGGCATGTATAAACCTGCAGGAGTTTCTGTTGTCTTCCAGCCAACCGTTGCCTTTTGGCGATTACTGCCATCTTCATATTGTGAAGGAGCTGCTGCAGTGAAACCCATTTGTCCTCTCCGCCTGTTTAACCTGTAACATACAGAATAGCAACACCGAGCAGGGCCCTGCCTCGCCCTGAACAGGAGGGGTTTTGAGGAATCCTTGAGAAACCCTAAAAGAAGAGGTTGGAGGCAGGCGACAAAGACAGATAAATAGCAAATGTATGTCAGGCCTCGACAGAGAGCGGGAGAGCTCAGACGAGTTTCACTTGAACCAGGGCCAAACCTCGGAGCCTGAGGGGGCTGAGAAGCAACGAAGATTGGGATGATATTCCTCAACACATCACATTTATAGAGAAATATAAAGCTGATTACGCGTACAAAAAAGAAGTTTATTCAAGTGTACTGTTAGTATACTTCTTTTAAACTTAGAATAAGAGAGTATACTTTCAGTTTAGATGTACTTATCAGAGATACACTTAACACAATTATACTTAAGTATACCTGGCTTATACTGACAAGTACAGAGAAAAGTCTAAGTACACTTGGTTTATACTGACAAGTATACAGAAAAGTCCAAGTATACTTATACTTAAAAGTTAACAGAAAAAATTGGCTAAGTCTTATAAGTGCACTTAAAGAAAACTTACAA
>CAKAKR010038523.1:61215-85883 GCA_916700685.1 Adelosebastes latens
TACAAAAAAGAAGTTTATTCAAGTGTACTGTTAGTATACTTCTTTTAAACTTAGAATAAGAGAGTATACTTTCAGTTTAGATGTACTTATCAGAGATACACTTAACACAATTATACTTAAGTATACCTGGCTTATACTGACAAGTACAGAGAAAAGTCCAAGTATACTCTTATACTTAAAAGTTAACAGAAAAAATTGGCTAAGTCTTATAAGTGCACTTAAAGAAAACTTACAAGTATACTTGCAGTAAAATCTATTAAACTAGTAGTTTACGGAGAGTATACTTTGAAGTGTACTTTCATAAACTAAAAAGTGGGCTACAAGTATATAACTAGTAAACTAACAGTATACATATAAATTCACTTGTAGTATAGTTCATATTATAGTTGCAGTACAAAATACAACTTGGATGTAAACTAGTTGAGTCCTCAAAGTTTACTACTCTTACATTTAAAGTATACTTAAAGTGGGCCAATTTAATCCCAAGAAGCCTTCAAGTAGTACCCTTACAAGTATACTTATTAGTATACTTATTACATAAAATATATTTGGGATTATACCTGAACTATACTTAAATTTACTTCATAAAATAAACTTGAAGTATACTTCTTTTTTGTAAGGGTAGTGGTAATATAATACAGTAATGGAAGACAGTGGTTCCTCATCCGCTGTTATGATGATTAATAAAGGAATAGATTATGATTTGACCTAATCCAGGACACTGAGGTCATGTCCGCTGTATCTTGTCAGGAATTGTAAGGATTTTAGTAACCGTTTAATAAGTTAAATTTGACTCCTTTTGACCAAACAAATGAAATAAATATAAATGATAAATATTTCAGTATTAACTTATGACCTCAGTATTTTTCAAATTATTATTTTGTCATTGCAAGTATTATCAATTCTAAAAAAAATATGATCGTTAATCTCAAACCAAATTTTTTTGCAATCTTTATAATCTATGAGGTTGATAAACAGTTTGATTGCATCAGTAAAATTGCTGTAATCTCGATTCTTTGTGTAAACATCACGTGTTAATGTGTGAACAGAGCGCAGAGGTCAGAGGGAGTGTGAAACTGCTGCTGCTAAAACAACTTCTTTACATGGATGATCATCAGACCAGTCAAACCAGCGTCCATCCCAGGGTGGAGCAGAGAAATCACTGCGGTTGACAAACTGGGTTAGGCCAACCGTCAACTTTTGTTTTTGTCTTTTTTTAATGCAGGTCAGGGTTTCAATCTGTGTGCTGTCAAGATTTATTCCTGTGACACATGTATGTAAACATACACACACATGCACGGAAGCACACAACTGCATGTTCTCACATCTTTTATTTGGAATATTCTTCTTGTTATTCACGTTTGTGAAATGATCAGTCTTAGTAATCATGCAGTAGAATTTAGCGCTACTGTAATAATGCCACCGTGTTTTGGCTGAAACAGAACAGAGTGCATTACAATGGTCAAGATGAGAGGAAGATGTGTAGTTTGACAACGTTTCTTCACTGGAAATAACTACACTGTATGGTGTGTAACTGAACATGTCTGTTGAAGCTGAAGTAGGTAGAATCGGAGCAAATATGATTCAAAAAAGTTGTTTTTATAAAAGAAAGTTTGTGACCCGGCAGCCATGTTGAGATCAGTTGAGGAAATACCTAACTTTCTCATTTTACAGCTAAACAGTACACTACAAGATGTTTCTGAAAACATTTGAGGAGAGAAATAGGCATTACAGTAACAGAATATTGATTTATATTTGATCAGCGCTGCCTAGTTTGACCGTTTGAACGGAGTTGAATGAACAGCCAATAGGAACACGCTCTCTCTCTGAAATGACCTGTGATTAGTCAAAGTCTCCCGTCACAGGCTGGATTTTCTAAAGCCTGAAAACAGAGCCATGAGGAGGTGCAGAAGTCTAGTTTCCTCTCAGAACACTTGAATTACAATATGTTGAAAGGTTATTATGGATTTTTTTGCTCAATGATGCCAAAAACATACTGCCTACTGCAGGTTTAAATACAATAAATGAACTATGAACAGAACATTGTGTTTTTATGAAGTACACCTCTAGCAGACTTAAGAGTCACCTGATTTTAGGAACAAAGCGTCAGTGTGATCACTCCCTCTCTGCACTAATACAACACAACAGCACCACCTCTGTCAGTGCAGCAGTGTCCGCTAAAGGCCAGAAGAGGGCAGCGTGTGATCACATTTATGTGAAATCAACATGCAGCAATCAAACCCACTCCTCTTCACTCCTGCTTTAAAAAGAAACAGGTTGTATAACATTGATCTTTTTTCAAAGATCTGTTCCAACGTGTCCGCTGTCCTGTTCTGCCTCCATCCAAGAAAGCTTCACACACACATACACACACATGTGCACTGCCTCATAGCCTACAACACACAACTAACGAGTATGTACTCTCAGCCTGACCCCTCTATTTTTATGCAAATGTAATCCTGTAGGGACAGTCTGTAGATGCTCTTGTCTATGTAAATTAATAACGGGCCGTAACTGACGCTGCAGATAAAAGACAAGGTTTGATATATATAAGGCCTCTTAGCTGGGAGGCCTCCCTCTTATTAGGAATAACTCACACACACATGCATGACTCTTTGTCTCTTTCCTTTCTGCTCTCCTGTCTCCCTCTCTCTCTCTCATGAATATTTCACCATTTTCATTCCCCTGTTGAGTTGTGCTCTCTTGCTGGCTGCTTCTCTCTCTAACCCCCTCTTCCTCTCTCATCTTCTTCTCCCCTCCTTTTCCTCATTCGTTCATCCTGATGAGTGCGAGGAGGAGGGGGGGTTTGGTATTGATTTGTTCGTGTCCTGCTCAAAGCAAAAAAAACAGGATTTATTCTCACAGATTGAACAGGAGGGCGAAGGAACCGCCTAAATAACCCAGGAAATGCACCCTGTGTGTGCTGCATGTATCCAAACATGTAGTATGACATATATATGATGGAGGATGGACAGATACTCCACTCCATACAGGAGAGGAAACAGGAAACAGGATATCAAGACGGGAAGTGCAGCTACAACATCATCCCTCCCACTCCTCCTCTTCCTCCTCCTCCTCCTCACCACACAGATGCTCCCATGCACCTCCCCTCCCTCCCAATCCCCTGCACTTGTAAAAACGTTGGCGTGCTGCTGGTAACCATGGAAACCGCAGCCTGCTCAAAAATGTACTCATAAGAATCACGCAGTGGGGAAAAAAAAGGGGACTATCCCACCCACTATAGTGGAAAAGAGGCTGCATTCATCACCATGACGACGGCGATGCAGGGTGTTGATGTGATGGACTTTACTGTACACACAACAAGTTGAGTCCAAGAATAACATCTCCTCTGGTTTCTCCTGTTCTCACAGCACACACGGATGTATTATAAACACAATCAGAGTGACAAGTGTTCAAGAGAAACGATGGCTTTAACAGCAAGAAAGATGTGAAAATTATATGGCTGGCTGCCACTAATGGTTATTTTCATTGTCGATTTATTATCTTCTTGATTAATCGATTAGTTGTTTGGTCTATAAAATGTCAGAATATGGTGAAAAATGTCGCCCAAAGCCCAAGATGACGTCCTCTAATGTCTTGTTTTGTCCATAACTCAAAGATATTCAGTTTACTGTCATAGAGGAGTAAAGAAACAAGAAAATATTCACATTTAAGAAGCTGGAATCAGAGAATTTTAACTTTTTTTTTCTTACTCAAACCGATTATCAAAATAGTTGGCGATTAATTTAATAGTTGATTAATCATTGCAGCTCTAAATGATGCATTAATATCTGTTGCGTTTGTCTTTCCAATGTAACAATGTTTATTTGTACCATCACTGTTAAATAAACAAGTTCAACCAATAAACAAACTTCTCATAATAGGCTTAATAAATAGCCAAATTATAATAATAATAACTTAACAATACCCACTTTCTTGTGTCTTTTTCTCCTTCTGTATCCAGTTGTGTTTAACAGAAAACTCTGGTCCACTAGCTTTTTCTGGAGCTTCTCATCTCAGGGTCTTCCTCTGTGGACGCAGTTGTCATGGACAACGTGGACAATCTCCATGACAACTGAACTAAGAAAGACTGTGAAACCAAGAGACAGGGTTGAAAGCTCTGGAAGGAAAAAAGAAATAGTAAGTGGACCATCTACAGTTAAGTTTTATTAGGGCGTCCCGGTAGCCCAGTGGCTAAGATTCATACCATATAATTCCATCTGTGTTGCCTGCCATCCCCATCTCTCACTATCTATCTACTACTTGTATCTACTAAACTTTAAAATCTATTTCTATTATTCCAAGTCCAGAACATGACAAAAACACTCCACAAAAAAACAAACATTTGTGGGTTTTTTTGTTTGTTTGTGAATTTTGGAAAAATACTTCCTAATTGACGTTCATTATCTCCCACCTGTTGTCCCAATAATCCAATCAGGACACACCTGTGACCTGCCGATTTCAACACTGATAAAGACCTGCCAAGGTTAAAACTGGATGTTTTTTAAATGTTTCATGAGCAAACTCCTTTTCCTCTACACGTAAGTGCCTGTTTTCTCTTTTGTACATGTTTGAAAATGTATATTATTGTATATTATTGCAAGTATACTTGGCTTATGCTTACTTTTTGCTTAGCCTATTAGATTGTGTGAGAGTTGGAGGCATGCTTGAAAAACTAATTTTCACTAATTTTCATCACAAAACATCATGTCAAACAGCAAAAGGAGCAAGTCTCTTTATGTAATACATAAATCATTGGCTAAGTACTATAAATTAAAGAAAACTTACAAGTATACTTCAGTATACTTGGCTTATACCGACAAGTATACAGAAAAGTCTAAGTGTACTTGGCAAGTATACAGAAAAGTCTAAGTTTGGCTTATACTGAAAAGTTTGCAGAAAAGTACATTTGGCTAAGTACTATAAGTTCACTTAAAGACTTACAAGTATACCTGCAGTAAAATCTATGAAACTAGTAGTTTGCTGAGAGTATACTTTAAAGTGTACTTTCATAAACTAAAACATGGACTACACGTATACCAAACTAACAGTATACCTATAAGTTCACTTGTGGTATAGTTCACTTCATATCATGCTTTACAAAATACAACTTAGATGTAAACTAGTTGTGCACTCACAGATTACTATTCTTCTTACTTAAAGTATACTTAAAAATACACTTTTATAAACTAAAAAGTGGGCCAATTTAGTCCCAAGAAGTATTGAAGTAGTACACTTACAAGTATACTACTAGTACATTGATATTAGTATACTTACTATATAAAGTGGGAAATATACGTGGACTTTACTTAAGTTTGCTTCATAATAATAACTTTAAGTACTTTTTCGTAAGGGACGTTTGTCTTTAAACTGTTATTTGAATGGTTCTTTTAACAATTTTAATATGCAATGTATAGTTTTATGTTGTTTTTATCCATCTATGGTTATTTATTTCTGATGTTTTGGTAATCTGAGTTGGTTGCTTATCAGTTCATCTCAATCTCAATTTATTTTTGTCCTCGGAAGGCAATTTGTTCCACAGAAAGGCGTACAATACACAAAATAAACATACAGTACAGTATACAGTAAGTTTAACTTCATAATACTAATTTGAAGTATACTACTTTTCCATAAGGGTACCTTCCTATCTGGGTTTCTGTCTGGTTTCTGTCACTGTGTCTACTGGTGCACACTGCGGCCCAGTTATCAGCCCAGTTAACGCCCTGGGACAGCTGTCATGGTGGAATGTAAACAGTCACATCAAGACTCACTGTTAACACTAGAAGCCACCGTGCTGACACAGACTCAGCCTTTATTCTGTCATTCTTCCTTTGTGTGTGTGTAGTACCAGGTGTCGGCCAGATTACTGACCATTCGGCTCGGTGACACACTCTGCTGGCATCCTCCCTCTGTCTGCCCCCCCAAATCCTGTCTGTCTCCGTCTGCGTTTGACTCTCTTCATCTGCCTCTCTCTGTGTGTTGTATGCACCACATGACCTCACTGCCAGGAGATCACACTGGGATGCCAGCGAGCATGTCAATCTGTTTTTTACTGCACTCGGTCTCCATGGCAACAGTCAAAGTCGTGGAGTGGGAGAGAGAAAACGAGAGAGAGAGAGAGAGGCAGGTTTGTAGAGATAAATCACGAGAGGATGCAGCTACTACACTCACTCCACAGTAACACTTAGTTACCAGTTTATTAGGTACACAAAAGCCCTGCAATAAATCCTACCTTCATATAATGTTCAGTTTTTATTGAAACCATTTTAGAGAAGTGTTGATTCAACTAGTTAGTGTAGAGCATCCCTTACCAAAAAGAGGTTTATTCAAGTGTGCTATTAGTACTTACTTATCAGAGATAAACAAAATTATACTTAAGTATACTTGGCTTATACCGACAAGTATACAGAAAAGTCTAAGTGTACTTGGCAAGTAGAAAAGTCCAAGTATACTTGGCTTATACTGAAAAGTTTACAGAAAAGTATATTTGGCTAAGTACTATAAGTTAACTTAAAGAAAACTTACAAGTATACTTGCAGTAAAAACTAGCAGTTTATGGAGAGTATACTTTAAGGTGTACTTTCATAAACTAAAAAGTGGGCTACAAGTATATAACTGGTAAACTAACAGTATACGTCCAAGTTCACTTAGTTGCAGTACAAAATACAACTTGGGTGAAAACTAGATGTGTACTCAAAGTTTACTACTCTTACATTAAAAGTATACTTTTATAAACTAAAAAGTGGGCCAATTTAGTCCCAAGAAGTATTCAAGTAGTACACTTACAAGTATACTACTAGTACATTGATATTGGTATACTTATTACATAAAGTATACATGGGATTATACTTGAACTATACTTAAGTTTACTTCATAAAATAAACTTGATGTAAAATTAACTGACTTATTAACTGAATTATCTTGACACTAGGCCTTTATGACATATAACCTCTGTCCCAACTCGTCCCAAACTGACGCTTTGTCAGACCCCTCAGTAAATGCGTGCTTAATGTTGTGAATTAAACAAAAACACTTGCTTAGGTTTAGGCAACAAAACCACTATAGTTAGGTTTAGAAAAAAACAACATGGTTGGGCTTAAAATTTCTACTTTTTTTTACAGAGCAAATGTGACTTGACGTTGTGAACATGGTGCACAAACGAACAGCAGATTGTCTAAAGTGAAAGTGAAACGTAACGCAGAGGACACAAACAGCGGTCTCCTGGATGAAAGCCTTGTGTTTGGTGGGCCCATCCACCTCTCCTCCCGCCTGTACGGTGTGTGTCTTTTCGCTCTTTAAACTACTTCTCCACAGCACCTTACCTGTGTGTTTACTGTTGCCGCGGATTGGTTTACATCATAGTTAATGGAAAAGCCTGGTGCGTCTCCTACCGCTGCGAAAGGGTACCTTGTGGGTATCGACTGTGACAAAGCGCCGGTATTTGACGCCCTGGTAATAAGAACAGACTGGTATCACTTGTGTAGAGGACGCAGGTTGAGGTGCTGTAAATGTACTGAACAAAATATTAAAAATAAAAATATAAAAATATAAAAAAATATAAAAAAATTAATTATACATATAAATACAATTTTTATATTAAAAATATTTAAAATAAATTACAATTTACTGAACAAAATATTAACAAACAAAATATTTAAATTAAAAATATTTAAATATTTAAAAAAATATCAAAATGAATTGTACATATAAATAAAATTATTCAAATTAAAATGTATTGAACAAAATATTAAAAACACCTCTCGGTGTAATCTAAAACAGTTTTCAACAAAAGTATCTATTTTGAGGGGGATATTTTCAGGGGAAAAGAAGATTAGAAAAAGGGGATAAAAAATGTAAATGTGACATTTTTTAAATACATTATAATAATAAATATTATAATAATAATGTTTAGTATGTAGGCTACAGAGAAAAAAGATATAGTGGACAGCAGAAAAGGACACAACATTTGACAGAGGAGAGGAATTTGGTGCAAATTAGACCTATTTCCAAAGCTCTCTGCTGCATCATCACAGAGCAGGGTCACCTTGGGTGAGGAGAGGAGGAGGAGAGGAGGAGGAGGAGGAGGAGAAGAGGAGGAATAAATAGAAAGGAGAGCAGAGTGCTCGTCATCAGAGCAGAACGTGACCTGAGGCCTGGACACAGATTGAAGCCTCCCTCCGTCTCTCTCTCCTCTGCCGTCTGTGCTTCTCAGCCTTTTAGCCAGATCACCTCAGTGAAACAAAGCCGTCGTGTCGACAGTTTTGCGCCTGTGGAAGAAAATAATTGATAACAAGAGTAAAAGCTGAAGACCATGCAGATCTCCATCTGCGTGAGTCTGATAGTGTTGCATAATCAGTTCGAAGCAGACAGTAGCCTAAAGTTAAAAAAATAAAACTGCTACGCCTGTCATACACTGCAGTGCTGTATATATGTTTTTAAAAATAAGAATGATTAAAATATCTAAAGATGTAGTCTGATGCAACACATACAGTAACAAAGCACCAAACATCTTATCAGATTTTCCATATTTGGGTCATAAATCACTTCCTGTTGAAGCATATGTGTCGGGAAGGCAGTGTGGCAGTGCTTCCTCCAGGGATATCCTTTGTGTGTTTATAGCCACAGGATATTTGTACCGGTTCTGGCTCCATGCCTGTTCCTAATATAGCATGTAGCATATTAAATCAATAGAAATAGTGAATGATGAGAACATTTTAGCCCACTTCAGCCACTAATTCATCATTGTTTTATCTGAACACAGTGGTGTTTGAACATGTACTTACAGGATATCTTCTCTGTTTTCAATTCTCTTCTGCAAAGCCATTGTTTTTAAATGACAATGGAAAGTGTGGGCAGGCGGCTCACATTGCTATGGTGACAAGACAGCAGCAGGAGGTAAGAGAGTGGGAATCTGTAACATGAGCGAGGAGAGAGAGCAGATCAATTGATAGAATGATGGAAATAAAAGCATAGACATGGAGATAAAGGGACTCACGATACGGCGCAGGCAAAGATATCATCTCTAATGGAAGTGCAATGTTGTAGAGGAAATGTCAGCAGCTCAATGGTATCTAGAGCAAACACTTGAGGTGAAGGGCCTTAGTATGATGGAGGCCTGTGTGGCATTCAAATACACCCCCGTACAAATACACACATACATGCAAAAGCCCAAAGAAATAGTTTGACATTTTGGGGAATATGTTTATTTGCATTCTTGCTGAGAGTTTGAAGATCAGGGGGCGATTCCAGGATTTTTTAAATGAGGTGTCATCAGAAATAAATACTGCTTTGAAAATTGGCTTAGAAAGGCTCTTGTGCATTTCCCTGTGCCCTAATGGTGGTATTGAAACACCTAGAATCACCCTGGTGCTCTAGCCCAATGTCATTGGGAGGGACAATCATATTTCAGGGGGTGGGGGGTGGGGATACCCCGTTTGACACGCCCCTGGAGAAGATAGATACTGTCCTCATGTTTATACGCTAAATAGGCCCTTTTCACAGCAGCCATTTTGACATGTCATTGCAGGGTAAACACAGGCAGGGCCGGCTCAAGCCCATTTGGTGCCCTCAGAGAAATTCGAATGGCAGAGGCGCCGCTCTAGGGTTAGGGTTAGGGTTAGAACCCTAACACTAGCTCTGTGTTTAAGGCATAAATTATGATTTTTATTTTCATAAATAACTGTATTTATCACAAAATAAATAAAACAATTGGTCCCCAATATTGTTGGCTTAAAAGTGTTTAGTTAGTTTCACTATAATTTACACTTTTATTAACAAATAAGTGCGGCCGGGCAGATGGAAAAAGTGGGAGAAAGAGTTACAGGGGTGAAAAGTGTGTTTCTTTCTTTCTTAATTTATTTTTTCATTTGTCACCTCAATGCAGAAAATGAGGAAGGGAGGCCATATTCTTAAAAAATATATTTTATCATTATTTTTTTTTAGAGGGCGATCTGTGTGTCCCCTAGAAGGTGGTGCCCTATAGGCGACCGCCTATATGGCCTATGACTTAAGCCAGCCCTGAACACAGGTGTAATTGATAAAATCAATTATGGTTCCCTTCTACTTAGTGTCACAGCCATTGAGCCAGCATGCACAATACCAGGGCCCTAGCCCACCATATATATATATACGGCTACAGTCAGCAGCTCGTTAGCTTAGCTTAGCACAAACACTGGAAACAGGGGGAAACAGCTAGCCTAGCTCTGTTTAAAGGTGACAAACTCCACCTAACTGCACCTCTAAAGCTCACTCTGTTTAATTTGAACAAAACTGAAATGTAAAAACGATATGTTGTGGTTTTACAGCTGGTTACGAACCTGACTATTTCCAAGTGTTGTTTTTACACGTTGGTTTTTGTACGATATAAACAAACAAAATAAAAAAAAATATGTTAATTTGTGAGCTTTAGACAAGGTGGACTTTGGACAGAACCAGGCTAGCTGTGTCCTCCTACTTTCAGTGTTTGTGCTAAGCTAAGCTAACCGGCTGCTCTTCTCATCTGACTCTAGGCAAGAAAAAATAGTAATGATATGTGTACAGTACAAGTGTGACATATACTTGGTAATCTCTTCTCTTTTACTTTTTAGTCATCCTTATTTTCAGTAAAATAAGCCAACAGAATAAACTGTCTTTTCTGTCATTTCCGTGTTAAAGCTGACCTGTTTTACCTGCTGTGTGTCTCATACATTCTGCTATAAACTGCATCCCCCAGTCACTCTTCCTCTTCCACTTCCTCTTCCTCATTCTCTATATATATCTCTATTAGGGCTGCAGTCTGACCCGGCTAGCTGTTGCTAAGTTTATCTCTGTGCCAATCTGTGCCCGAGAGGCATGCAGAGGCAACCCAGAAAAGACAGAGTGCACTGTCAGTTAGAATAATCAGGAGAGGGAGGGAGGAGGGGATGAAAACTCACGATGGCCTGTTCTGCTTTATACGACCCGCGAGCTGTAATCTACTGCAGAACAAGGGTGGGCGAGCATGTGCATGTAAGCGAGTGGTTTTGTGAGCGTGTGGGTGTGTGTGTGAGATGGTTAAGCGTGAGAAACCATCTCAAAAATATTAGCTGCAAATGATAGCAACACGGGTGCTTTTGAATCATTAGAAATGAGCTCGGTGCCCTCGCTGTTTTCCCGGTGACCTTTCTGCTGCTGTTTGCCTGCAAAGCTCTTGAATCAGCCACTTGATAATTAACACATACCCCCCCAAACCATTTCATGTGGTCCATGCTAATTATGCCATGGTTACAGGAGCACTGTGTGAATGTCGGGTTGATCAGCTCACTAGGTTTTTGCTGCAGCTCAGTACATGTAGATTATATGCACATTCCCAAAAACAGGTTACAATCTTTTGTTTTCTCTATAGAGTGCTCCAGGGATGATGTATTTTTGTAGGCCAACCAGGAAGTTAGCATCACCCTGGTTCCCTCGACAAAAAGCCAATGGGATTTTTCCATTGAGTTTTGGATTATTGCAGAAAATAAACTCTGTGGCAAACACACGTTTATGATACTTACACGTTTTATTCCGTAAAATAATCTCCACAAATGAACACCACTTTTATGATTTTTTTAAGTGTGAATGCAATCACCAGAAGTAGAAAGCTAACGTTAGGCTATAAACGAACTACACCACAGTGGCATCAGCGTGAGTTTACACAACAAGGCTGTAAAGGTGGACGAGTCGGCGTGATGACGTTTAGTGGTCTCATTTAGCCGCTTGTTAGCAACCGCCTTTTTAAAGACATATAAAAGCTTCAAAATTCACGAGTGGGATATTTACTGACGTATTTTATGTCGTAGAACAAAAGTTTCTTAAGCTTGTGTTAACCACAGACCTTATTTCAAGGATCTAACTAAAAACCCATTAAAAAACACCATTGACTTCCAAACGAAAGAACCGGAAGTGCCAAAATGCCAACTTATTTCCAGGTTTTAGGACTCATTCACTCTATTATGAAACTCTCTAAGACTTGACTTGACTAACAGCTGCAGGACACTGTAGGTGTATGTGTGAATGTGCCTGATTTTATTTTTACATTATGTGTGCTTAAACTAATATTTACAATGCAGAAGTTGGTTCAGTGCCATGCCCTTACAAAAAAGAAGTATACTTCAAGTTTATTTTATGAAGTAAACTGAAGTATAGTTCAAGTATAATCCAAAGTATACTTAAAGGAATAAGTATACTAATATCAATGTACTAGTAGTAGTATACTTGTAAGTGTACTACTTGAATACTTCTTGGGACTAAATTGGCCCAGTTTTTAGTTTATAAAAGTATACTTTAAATATAAGAGTAGTAAACTTTGAGTACACAACTAGTTTTCATCAAAGCTATATTTTCTACTGGAACTATAATATGAACTATACTACAAGTGAACTTATAGGTATACTGTTAGTTTACTATATACTTGTAGCCCACTTTTTAATTTATGAAAGTAAACTTTAAAGTATACTCTCCGTAAACTACTTGTTTAATAGTTTAATTGCAAGTATACTTGTAAGTCTTGTAAGTGAACTTATAGTACTTAGCCAAATATACTTTTCTGTAAACGCTTCAGTATAAGCCAAGTACACTTGGACTTTTCTGTATAGTTGTCGGTATAAGCCAAGTATACTGAAGTATAATTTTAGTATATCTCTGATAAGTAAATAATAAGTAAACTGAAAGCATACTCTCTTATTTTAAGTTTAAATAAGTATACTAATAGCACACTTGAATAAATTTCTCTTTTCGTAAGGGAAGTGTCAACAAATTACAATGAGGGGGGGCCCCCCAAACCACATCCTGCTTAGGGCCCCCAGAAGTCTAGGGGGCCCCTTGAGGACACATCCGGCCGAGAACAGCACAGCAAATGCTCTATACTGTTTTAACTGGTGCACTGGATACTCCAAACCTATTATTCAATATATTGATCCAAAGTGAGGCATGCTTGTGAATAATTGAGTTTGTGACCTCTGTGCAGTGAGCTGACATCACATCATCACTCTGGGTCTGGAGCCAATCGCGCCGCTGCACTGGAAAAGCCCCTCTGGCCAGGAGGACCGGAAGCTCTCAGCGCTGCTGGCGGTGTGATGTAGTAGCTCACAGATAGGGGACCTTTGGCTGAGGCCTCTTAGAGGTAACACTGCACTGCAGCAGGGCGTTGCTCTTTCTTTTCTTTTTCTTTTTTACCTTTTGAAAAGGGATTGTGCAACATGTCCCTTCTTATTGCATAACAAAGTCTTTCAAGTCATCACCGAGGTTGAAATTGTTCCTGGAGGAGGAAACTGATATAAAGTTTACCTTGTTAGTGTTGTCTTTAAAGTCTTTAAATGTCTTTTTCCTCAAGAAAGTGAAGAAATCCTTCCAGTTTAGTAGGACACTTTAAAATGTTCAGTTTTGTGGTCAACGCCTTTTATGTTGGGGCAGCATTACCTGATTCATTACAGGTTTGGAGGAAAGAACCACAAGTTCAAAACATACTAGTTTGAAGGTTATCCTCTTGTGTTTTTAGCAGTTTAAAAGTGCTCCACAGAACAATTAAAAGGTCTTTTGTGCCCACAGCAGTGAAACTTTTGAATGACATGTGATACTTGCTTGTTTCCTGAGGTAGGGGCTTGTGTTTTTAACATCATTTTTTACAAGGTTTCATCACATGTGTATTGTTTTTAAGGATGGCCTCTGAGCGAGGTGAACAGCCTTAACATGTTTTTTTGCACCGTTACCGCAGTCTTGAAAGGGAGGAGATAGATTAATGATTGACCATTAGGCATCTCCATTTATTTGGTTTTATAGTAATAATATTTTTTTTGTCAAAGTTGCCATACTGGAAATGTTTCAAGAATCTTTTTAAGATTTCAGTTTATTGTTTCACAGTCGCACATAAATGTAACTATAAAATCACATTCCCATTACTTGTCTTTGATTTAGCTGCGGGAGCTTTCTCTTCGGGCATGTTGAAGCACAGTCAGGGCAGTGTCTATTTGCCTGCTGGCCCAGTGGTTGAGCCCTGCCCTCTGATGACTCATAAAACACCAACACAAAAAACACAAGACAACAACAACAAAAAATACATCCGTACAGGCTTCTGCACTTTGCAATTATGCCCATGTCTTGGCCAAACTGTTGCTATTTGTTTGTCACAAGCAAAACCCTGCATTAAACTGCTAATCTGTGCTGCAGCCAGACAAGGGACACGCCCGGTCACACGTTGCAGAACATGCCTGTGAGAGATACAACAGCATGCCACTCACCTCACCTTTTAGTAAGCCACAGGGTGTGGCCGAAAAAAACTACTTTAGTAACTTTCCATTTCAACTCACCTAACCACAGAGGAGGAAGGGCGAGGCTTATATGACAGCTAGACTGCATGGTTGCACAATGGGTAGTTTTATTGTCTGAACATAATCACGTACACCTCCTTAATAACACCAACTTGGCAAATTGTTTGTGTGTAACATTTCGGGGGATCTATTAGCAGAAATCAAATATAATATTCATAACTATGTTTTCTTTAGTGTATAATCACCCAAAGCTAAGAATCGTTTTGTTTTTGTTAGCTTAAAATGAGCCGTTTATATCTACATAGGGAGCGAGTCCTCTTCACGGAGTCCGTCATGTTGCTCCGCCATGTTTCTACAGTAACCCAGAACGGACAAACCAAACGCTGACTCTAGAGAGAGCCTTTCACGTTTTTACGTTACTGGAAAGTTCTCCGACACACTTGTGAAACTGCGGTAATGTGAACTGTGAGTTCAAAACCGTGGTACCACCAGACGCCGTCTGACTTCCGTTGCTCCCAAAGTAGTGTTATTTGGTAAGGATGGCCTATGAGCGAGGCGAACGGCCTTAACAAGGTTTTGCACCGTTACCGCAGTCTTGAAAGGAAGGAGATAGATTTATGTATGTCCGTTACAATTCCAGGCATCTCCATTTATTTGGTTTTATAGTAATAATATTTTTTTCATTTCCATATTGTACAGGAATTATTGGAAATCAATAATGGATGCCTGGAACAGCAGACGTAATGCATCCAAATCACTCAAACATGGCAGCAGAGTTAGCAAAATAGTTAATTGTAACGTAAAATATAGATGATTTGTAGAAAATGTGCTATAAACACACACACTGGTAAGATCATTTAACGGTACAGAGTGTAGGATTTGGCGGCAACTAGTGGTGTGGTTGCAGATTGCAACTAACTGAGTACCCCTCCGCTCACTCCTCCCTTTCTAGGACTACGGTAACGTGAGCCGCCGAGTGCAAAACCGTGGTAACGCCGTTCGCCTCGCTCAGAGGTCATCCTTACCATAGTAACACTACTTTGGGAGCAACAGAAGTCAGACAGCGGCTGGCGGTACCACGGTTTTGGACTCTGTGGCACACATTACCGCGGTTTCACAAGCGTGTCGGAGAACTACAGTGGCCTTCAGGTAACGTAAAAACACAAAAGGCTCTCTCTAGAGCCAGTGTTTGGTTGTCCGTTCTGTGCTACAGTAAAAACATGGCGGAGCAACATGGCGGACTCTGTGAAGAGGACCCGCTCCCTATGAAGATAAACGGCTCATTCTAAGCTAAACACAACGATTCTTAGTTTCAGGTGATTATACACTAATGAAAACATACTTCATAGTTCAATTTCTGCTAATAGATCTCCCAAAATGTTCCACGCTGTTCCTTTAAGAACAAAAACACATTCACTAGCACTATTTAAAGTTACTCTCAGATAATGCAGAACCAGATCACTCAAGGGATTAAACATAATGTTAAATGCGTACATAAAATGCTTTTATGCACAGGCTCTGCTTCCTACCACTATTACAAAATGCCCTCCTACCAGCACACCGACGCCTCTCCCCTCAGGAGACGCATGTCCTTATCATGTGCACTTCCTGGGAGAGAGCCTTCCCTCTCATTTTACGGCCTCCTTCCTTCATTCTTGGCTGCATTCCTGTGCATAGTTGGCTGCGTCTCATCTCTGCAGGTCGACACAGGCGCCCGTCAGCCCTCATGTCTGATCTACCTGAAAACGTGACTGATGGTATTTGGGTGTGTACCTTGCAAAACACAGAGCAACAGTCCTTACTAGATAAAGGTATGTTCTTTCCAGGGGTGATAATGCATGTTTGTTAATGGAGAAAGGCGAAGCGAAGCAAAAATATATAGCGGGGAAAGGAGGGAATGAAAATGAAACAATGCCATAGAGACAGATGGCAAATGAAAGAGAGATAGGAGCACTTCAGCCTACTCCTATCACTGCTTCATTTGGCTGAGTCTCTGGTACTGTAGCACCCTTGGTGGGAGTATTGGAAGCCCACTTGTTGTGTAACACCTTTTCCCTCCTCCACACTATCACCAAACTGTGCTACAACAAGGTTGAATCACAACAGCTTTCATCTTCCAGTGTGGGATATTTCAAGTTTTTTTATACTGTTTTCATGCTTCCCCCTTTCCCCACGTCCCCACTCACTGTAAAAAAAATAAATCAAAAGTCAGTCAGTGAATCAGACCACAAACTGTGTGCAGTCAATCAGTTGGACGAACAGATCAACCTCAGTCTTAGCAAAAAGAAGTTTATTCAAGTGTGCTATTAGTATACTTCTTTTAAACTTAAAATAAGAGCATATACTTTCAGTTTACTTTTTATGTACTTATCAGAGATATGCGTAGCAAAAGTATACATAAGTATACTCATACTGACAAGTATACAGAAAAGTCTAAGTATACTTGGATTATACTGACAAGTATACAGAAAAGTCTAAGTATACTTGGCTTATATGTCTACTTCTACTTCATCTTTTGATCAAGATATACTTGATAAAAGTATAATTAAGTATTCTTACCTTATAGGCCTACAGAAAGGTATACTTGTAGTTGTGCTTACTTTTTGATAGAGTAGCCTATTAAAGTGTGTTAGTGATCCCAATTTATTCCTTACTCACAGAAGTGATTTCGACATGTATTTAGTTGCTTGAAGAAACCTGTTGCCCAGCTTTAATACACATGACTCATCTGGCACTGTATGACAAGTGTGAAGAGACCATATTGGATGTCTTCAGCTGACTGTCTTTCCCGATGTACATAACTCCTTTCTTAGAAATCCTGTGCTGCCGTAACAGACGTGTGGCCCTGTTTTCATCTTTTTGGCAAACTGGAATAAATTGTGTGTATGCTTACATATCCTAGACATGGACTCATTGTTTTTAACCCCTCTTGCCTTCCTTTTTCAAGTTTTTGGTTTCTTGAGTGTGTGAAAATGAGAATAAATCTAACAATACCCCCAGTAGAAATTATTAAAACTCAGTTCATTATCATAAGTGTTTCTTATTTTCATAATAACATTATAACATATAGGACTTTTTATTTCATAATGACATTTTCCCCAATAACACTTGTATTTCATGAAAGACCAAACATACTGTACATATTAATGTTACATAAAGCTGCTGCACACAAGGCTAATGACTTTACGCTGCCATATTGCTGGAGAGCGATCATGCTTCCGGAGGAGCCTCATTGATTTTTCTGTTCTGATCTGCTCTTCGTCGACCTCGACAATAGTTCTCTGTATAGTGCTGAGTTGGAGATTGGCTTCCCTGCATGTCTACCTTCAAGATTAATGGAGACAGTGATAAAACAGCCTCTACATCAGCATCTAATTGTAACTTCACTCTATTCAGCAATTACCTGTATTGGACCAGGCCAATAACACCACAGCTGACTTAGCCAGTATGATTACACCACATAAATCCTCAATAATTTACTGTTTTCCTGACATTTCATCCACTGCAGCGGGAACTCAAAAGCATTTGTTTTAATGACAACCTTTATCATATTACATCCTACATTTTTCATCTGTCCTTCACTTTCTTTCAAGCCCCACCCACCCCAGTTAGTATGACATGTTTTCTGGTTCATATGGAGCAGCTCGAGAGAGAGGCACAATATCCAGCCAGAGTGTCCTTCGCTCAGGGCTCTCCTGCAGCCAACTGCCGCTCTGCAGCAGCGAGGTGGAAGGGTGCTTGGCGTCCGCAGCTTCCAGGCGGAAGTGCTGCATGTGTGTGTGTGTGTGTGTGTGTGTGTGTGGAGGGAGGGAGGGAGCCACGTTAATTTAGGTGTTTCGTCCACGCTTGTTAAAAGGAAAGGACGTGGAGAGTCAGCTCTGAACAAACAGCATGATTTTCTGCCAGGGACAAGCCAGTGCATATGTGTGTCTGAACATGTTTGACTGTTGAGCGTCCACGGAAAGGCTGAGTCAGTCAGGAGAAACGCAGTCAGAGAGATGGCAGGGAGAATTGGTGGTGAGCAGACTCCATACGTTGTGAAAGCAGAGGAGGTGGGAAAGGAGACAAACACCACAGAGGACGCTGTGTGAAGGGTTCTGCATCACCTCAATAAACAACAGGTCACAAGTCTGTGCAGAACAACCATAGTAAAGGTTTCCTGTCTCATTTCCTCCAAATCACAGAATTCAGGATTGTCTTTCAACAATATCCACATCAGATTTTGAAAATATTATCTCAGAAGCAGCTTCATAAGAGTCATGATGATCGTACCGATCTTTATGCAAGGTGGAGTCGTGACTTATGTGTGCACTGCATTTAGCCATTGGATCATTTATTATCTGCAAAAGTCTTCGCTCTTTACAAATATTCTTTCCAAACATTTCCAAAATTACATGTTGTCGTGGTCCAAGCAGTGAAGGCACACGGAAACGCTGGTTTTAAGTTCAAAAGTAGGGTTGATTTTCCCCAAAAAATGTTCAACAAAACACATAACTGAATTAACAGAGTTATAGGGCCCCTAAAAGAGGTCAACAAAACATAACGCTACTGAAAAAACAACATGTTAACTCAACTAACAAACCTACGGAATGAGACCTGAGGGAAATACTGTATACTGTATATAACGGATATATATATGCACTTCGGTGTTGTGAATCTCTACAGCGATGTGCACTTTAGTGAGCGCAGGTGATGTATTATTCATACAAGCAGTCAAAGAAAGAGAATGTAACCTGCATACCAAGCTAACTAATCCACACACACACACACACACACAGCAGTTTACGCAGTACATTTTTCATATAGGCTTTAGCACATAACCTCTGTTTAAAGAGCAGTGGATGCAAATGTGCAGAAGCTGATTTCCAGTGTGAGGACAGATAAAGTGAGAGGAAGCTCAGCACATCAGCGCCTCTGAAATCTGCACAAGCTACGAGGGGGAAAAAGCACATTGACTTTACTGAAATGCAGGAGGAGAGTCTGAATCCTACATGATAATTCAGTGACATTCTCTGTTGGATTTAATTAGAGCCTAGACCCTATTGAAATCCTGGTGTGTGCTTGCATCTGTGCATGTATGTGTCTGTGTGTATGTGAGTAAGAGAGTGAAAGAGTGTTTTAATTACCTCTAATTAGAGCCAAGAGATGGGCTGTGAACTGGAGCACAGAGGCCTGATTGCCACAAGGCGACCTCCCACCACTGTGCAGTGCGGAGTGGAGACCACCTTCGCCTCTCACAGTCAGTCATTTGACAGTCACAAGCCACTAAATAAACACAATGCGGTTTACAATATCCAGAAAAACAAGCAATCACACCTACAGTTGTCACTGAATTCATCCAAACTACATATTCTAATCAGTTTCTTCATTAAGTCAAGTCAATTATATTTGTATAGCCCAAAATCAAAAATTTTCCTCAGGGGGCTTTACAGTCTGTACAGGATACGACACCATCTGTCCTTTACAGTGCGACCCTCTCATCGGATAAGGAAAAACTCCCCCCCCCTCAAAAAAACCTGTTTAACAGGGAAAACAGAAAAAATGGAAGAAACCTCAGGAAGAGCAAGCAGAAGTTTTTCAAATCTGATATTCTGGCTGCTCCACATCCCAGATGAAACAATGTGAACCTGAGCTGTATAAGCTGCCACGCAGCTGGCTAATATTCACACAAGCTGCTCAAAACTAGAGCTGACGCCATGGGATTTCCCAACCTATTAACCATTACTATTTATAGCCATCTGGCCTACTGTGGACAAGAGACTCTTCATCTAAGAGCGCCATGTCTGATGACAGAAATAGATGTCTTAGTTCTTCGCCTGTGGAGTGTAAGTGGTAATTCAAATATAGACTTTACAGTTGAGGGAGATGACCGAAAGTCAAAATGCATTTTTCACTGAAGATATTGAAATTGGAAAGACACTTTATTCAGAATAGCTACATTACATCTAGATATTTCCCCTTGATGCAGGTGCTTTTAAAATATGAATGGATACTGTAAGTGACTCTGTAAAGGTAAGAAAATGCGGTTTGACCGTAAACAGGATGTTAAGCTTAAAGTTGTTTCCTGTTGAGAGCAATAAAAGCTGTCGTAATGTATCCTGCTGGCTGTAAAAGAGGGTCCTTGTGCACCGTTTATTTATGATGCAGCACATGATCAGATGCTGAATCTAACTCTTGATCAGCTCTTTACAGAAAACAGTTGCATGTCTTGTCCCAACCGGAGCGGATGCATTTGCTGTGAAATGACTGAAAAAAATTTCAGAAAACATACAACATTGGCTTTATCTTTTGCAAATAATAACACAACAAACACAAAAAGTCAACCCTGAATCTAAAGTGCAACGCATTAATTCACAACTTTCAAAGCATGTTTGGATTGGAGATTAAGGTTTCGACGCCAACTGCGTCTTAATCAGAGTCAAACAGGTCTGAGACTCGCATCCTCTTAAATAAACTCCCCTAGTTGGGAACTGATTCAACACAGGCTGGAAAAATGGGAAAGGAACAATAAGCTGCATGTAGGCAGGTTAAACAATCATATATCATATAATAATAAAAGGAGAGAAGTAAATATATAAATAGCAGTTTCAGTGACAACATCCATGTACAGTACATATATCAAAAAAATAACGATAAAGATAAATACATCCAACATCCAAATATTATAAATATCTTAATAACACTCTCTAATGAGGAGCTCCTGTCAGTAGTGGGAGAGTGAGCTATACAATCAGATTATGAATAGATAAAAAAAAGACATAAATAAGGGGATATAAAACATCCCTACCCTAGATAATGATATCTATCCCATTCAGAGATAAGGTTTATCATATGATGGATGCCTACGTCTCTTTCTAACGTAAATAGCTTCTGGTGAGAATCACAGTTATTATGATAAAGAAGGTGAACTCTTTCTTACCTGTATTATAGTCTCTAAATAATGAATTGTAAAAGTGACCTAGATTACACTGTGATTCAGTTTGAACGTTTCCTTATATCACTTGTGACTCCTCACTGCCAACAAGTCACCAGACCGCATCAGACAGCTGGCTTCACCATCGGGGTGTCGGTCAGTGCAAGAGCAGGCCTGCAGTCAACCGTGAAGAGGAAAGGAGTCAAAAAGTAAATAAGGAAATAGAACAACAGCTTTTTTAAAATTACTTTTTCCTTCATAATCATTCCTATTAGCCTGTAGTCTGGGAATAAAAGAGGCAACTTGTTTTATAAGGATTTAATCCTGTCTGGCTAAAAGTTAAAGCTCCTAGTTTGACTGGTGTCAGTGAGGAATGGTAACTAATGCATCTGTGGTTGTTACCGTGGGGATGTACAGTATGACTAAGCACACAGTGATACAAGCAGTCACCAGTATCGGAGAACTGAGACTGTATTTTATTATTTGTATGGCATGATAACCCCCGTGACATATACATTAATTTACCTGAAATAGTTTTTTCTACATCATCACATAATGTATATTGGCATATTGCCATCATATGGACCAAAGCAACTGAGTGAGAGCTGTTGCCAGGTAGAAAGGTTTCAGCTGAAACCAAGCGTTACGTAAGCCCACGCCTTTTCATGACCCCAGGCAGCTTGTCACTCTGCCTTCTTCTGTGACTGAGAGTTATGAAGCAAAGGTGGAGATCAAGCAAGCACAAAGGTCAGAGTGAGGCGGGGTGAATTGTGTAAGAGAAGGAAGAGGCATACAAAAGATCTTTTGAGGAGGGCGGCTGATGGCAAACAAGATTTGAATAGAAACCGACACAATCATGCTACCTGATGTTTGAGCCACTGTAAGCTGCGCAGTTAATGAGTCAGTTATTAGAGAGGACGGCCGTATACACAAGTAGGGCTGTTTGACATATTGACATATAATCATTCCTGTAATGCACATACAAGGTACATCTGTTGTATTTGCAGCAACACAAATGAAAAGTTATGTCTGGTGATAACCTCCGGGTTCTCCGGTTTCCTCCCACAGTCCAAAGACATGCAGGTTAGGTTAATTGTTGACTCTAATTTGCCCATAGGTGTGAATGTAAGCGTGAATGGTTGTCTGTCTCTATGTGTCAATAGACCCTGAATAGGATAAGCAGTTACAGATAATGGATGTATGGATGTCTGGTGATATCCTGTATTGAAACCTCCCATGAAAAGACCAAAACCAACAATGAATTGCTCATACTAACAAGCAGTAACTGTGAAGCCAAACCCTGATAGAGCTTTTTTTCTCTATGACATAGAGATCCATTGTCCCAAAAAACTGTTAAGAACAAACAAGTTGCTTTATTACAATGAACACGGGCACTGTAGCTGACGAAACAATCTCATCTCAAGATCCATTTAGTAGCTGATCTGGCGCTTTCAATCATACCACATGATCTTTGTCAGCAAATTGTCATACAGCACAGAGCACCTTAATTAAAGGTACCATATTTTGTTCATTTTCAGGTTCACACGTGTATTTTATGTTTCTACTAGAACATGTTTACATACATTACTGTAACGTTCAAAAAACATTTTATTTTCATCATACTGTCTGCCTTAATATGCCTGTATTTACCCTTTGTCTGAAACACTCTATTTTAGCACATTTCAGCGTAATTGCAACGGAATTGTTATGTTGCTAGGCAACAGCTTAGGTCCATGTTTACTTCCTGTAAGCTGATTATTCACATCCGAAATCTCATACTATGCACTATATACCCAATAAGTGTTCAACACATTCTTGTGTGAATAAACAGTAGTATGTATTTTTTCGGACGCACTGAGCAGTAATTTACGTGGTCACTTCCTTGCCGGTTAGAGACGTGTAACCATGGTAACCCGTGCCAACCTCATGTGACCCAAACGACAGTTTGTGAGAATCAAAGTCTGAATTAATTTAAGATATATATTAGGTCTAGCAAAGTGAAATCCAATACTTACAGTTAAATTGAAGCGTTAATGACGTTACAAAGCTGTCTGTCAACGTCCGTTATGAACGTTGTCATTACTGCCGCTTTGTATTGTGGGATATTTATGCTGCTGTAGTGTCCAGCGTTGCATACTGTAATATTTCAGCAGAAATAGTATGCAATTCGCATACTATTGGTTTCATACTAAGGTTTCGTACATACTAAAATATCTCACATACTGTTTTAGTGTACTGAACTGCATGTTAGTGTGGAGTTTTGGATGCAACCTGTATATTTGTGACATCACTAACTTACAGAAATCCTGAGGAAATCCTGCCTGTTTCAAATGCACAGTTTCTGAATATGGGCTGTGTATATTTCTCCATGGATTGAGTGTTACGATACTTTCACAGTGTTCATATAGCACTTAAACCTGCTTTATTAAAAAGGACTTTTTACAATATGGGACCTTTAAGGAGATTGTGTCCCTGTTGGCTTTAAGGTTGAGTTGAGGAAACAGCAGTTGATTAAACAATCTCAAGGTCCATTTTTTGATCAAATCACATCATACATGACTTGGCTCAGTTGTCATGGTATTGACATGAACCATATATTTGTTTTGGGCAGAGAGCCAGGTTAGGGTCATGAGATTTACTGACAATAAGAAAAAAAACAGAATAATAACATTCTCATCCTTAAAAAGCAAAATGACTGGTATACCAGCATGCGTGAGTCAATCCTTGTCTGCTCACCTATTGTCAAAATGTTTCAGGTCGAATTTCAGTCGGGGGACATTCCTGAGTGGAAACTGATCCTTCTCAGGATGTATGGAGGCCATTTTCATCCCCTACACACAGTGGGACACCGCCCCTCACTGAGATACTTGCAGTGTGCTCATCTTTATGTCTGTCCCTGTAAAATATGCTCAGGGTTGCTAAGTATGCTTATTATAAGAGACTTTGGGCTTGTTTTCCTGAAAAGCCGCTTACAAATATTGGTAGTCGCAGGTTGCGTTATTTTTGGGCTTGTTTCTGAAGTGTAGTCGCCCGCCACTCAGAGTGTTACTCACTAACAATGCCAGGTACTAAGTGAGCAAAATATGGCAAAAAGTACAACAAAGACTGGGAAAAAGAGGGTGGACTTCAAGATTAGATTCAACCTCAAGTCGGGGACGATCAAAGACAGTTTGCCGTTTTTTGTAACTGTGATATCGGAGCACATCGTGCCGATGCTGATTTGCAAAAATGAGTTACCTAGTTGACAAGAAAAATGTAAAGTTACAAGCTAAAAATTAAATACAAATATTAAATAAAATGTTCAACTTCTTTAAGTTTAGTTGACAAGAAAAATGTAAAGTTACAAGCTAAAAATGGATGCAAAAATGAAATGAAATGCATGCAATCCAACATAAATTCATACATATATATGAAGTGATCAAGTAGCCGCCTCTCTCTCTCTCTCTCTCATATTTATGTAGGTAGGTAAGGTTGCTTATTTTGGGCTTTTT
>CAKAKR010038523.1:85926-124432 GCA_916700685.1 Adelosebastes latens
TTTCTCTCACGAGATCTGGCAACACTGGTTATGCAAGTTGAACCAGACATGACAGCGTTACTTAAAATGATGGGATTGATGATAACACTGGGAGACAATCCACAGACCCTTCTTTGTAAAGTATATACTGTATACACCGTGTTGACTATTAAACTACAATGTGGACTGAAAAGAGGATGACAAATGGCACACAAAAAGCAAGAGCAATCTTTTGGTGCATAAGGACATTGGATTCTGACTAGTTGAAGTAATTTATTGATTACCATATTTATGCCTGCCACACATCAGAGGCCGATTTTAGATCTCTCAATAAACAAGGCTGGATTACCAACTGTGCAAAGCAGGCAAAGATTTGCTTTATGATCTTAATGCCCTGTCTTGAAGAGGCTACTTGAGTCAAAATCTAGGTTCAAGACCTTTTTCAGTTTTGTGGTTCTGTGTTGAATATGCTATCACTAAGGGTGCTTTCACATCAGGGCCCGGATCCGAGTTCACTTGACCCCAAAGTCCAGTTCGTTTGATTAGTGTGAACGCTCCGTACCGGTACACGGGCACGGTTCTTCGATCCATACTCGAGTCCACTTGAAAAGGTGGTCTGGAGTACGGCTCATGTGTACTCGGGTACGGTTCGCATCAGGTGTGAAAGCCAACCGTACCGAAACACGGAAGTGGACTGCTATTTAACGTGAGTAACGTTAGCAGTCAGCGAGTAGTTATGAGAGGGCAGGCCTTTTTCAGCGCTGCCGGTCTCCTCCGATCATCTGTATATGCGCCATAAAGCAGAGGGTCTTTAAAATATAGACAATAGTATAGACGATGGGGTTGGGCGATGTTTGTTATTTTATTTAGCTAATTCAATGGTCTGCCTCCAAATCACAGAGGCTATCGGATGCATTTTCATTTGAAAATCAAACCAATACAATCAGCACTACAGGAGATCTGTAAAACAATCCAGCTGGTTAGAACAATATCCTTCAGAGGACTGGTCAAACTGGAAAGGTGTTTAAATTCTCACCATGCCACAGACTTTTAAATCAAACATTACAAAAAATGTGTTCCGTCAACAGTGACAAGGTTTTGAGTCATGCAATTTTTGTGCGTTTCTAATGAATTTATTTTGTCCTTTGGAGGAGGACGATTGGATAAAACAGTTTTCATTAACATTATCCTTCAAATGTACAGTATGGCCCAGAGAGAGAGACAGCAGGGGGAAACAGAGTTTAGATCCGGCATATTTTCACGTCAAACTCTATGAAATAACAGTTTATTTTGACCAAACCAGAGTTGGTGATTGTTGTAAAGACTAACGACGACGGTTTTGGTGAATTTGAATAAAGTGTTTTAATATGCTCTGCCGCTAGAACAGCCGGTCTCATCATAAACAAATACACGTGGATGATGACGCAAGTGTACTCGGGTACGGAACAACTTTACTAATGTGAACGCTGAGCGGCGGGGGAGTGGGGACTGGGGGGGAAATCGTACTCGGGCATGGTATGAATCAATCGTACTTAATATGAAAACGCCCTATATTATTTTTTTTTTTATAAAATTACCACACAGCAATTCTGGGGCCAGGTAGTATTCCAGCATAGCATATAAAAACTGTACACGCAGAGAGTGATAGGAACCAGGGGTTAGTTGGGGCCCAGGAACTCAACTTTGACCCCTGGGCAACCGATCAGGTAAATACGGCCATGCCAAATTCAAAATAAACTGGGAAAAAAAAGATCGGAAACTTGTGCTTGGTCGATTATTTCTCTGTTGTTACAATGCTTATTGGCATTGTATTTTACATCGTTGGAAAGCATGTGATCATGAGTGATCAGCATATGTTAGTGCACATATCTGTAACAGTAGATTTACAGTATTAACAGTAGATTTACAGTATTATTGTACAAACAGTAGATTTACAGTATTAACAGTAGATTTACAGTATTATTGTACTAACAGTAGATTTACAGTATTATTGTACTAACAGTAGATTTACAATATTATTGTACTAACAGTAGATTTACAGTATTACAGTGGATTTACAGTATTATTGTACTAACAGTAGATTTACAGTACTACAGTAGATTTACAGTATTATTGTACTAACAGTAGATTTACAGTATCAACAGTAGATTTACAGTATTATTGTACTAACAGTAGATTTACAGTATTCTTGTACTAACAGTAGATTTACAGTATTATTGTACTAACAGTAGATTTACAGTATTATTGTACTAACAGTAGATTTACAGTACTACAGTAGATTTACAGTATTATTGTACTAACAGTAGATTTACAGTACTACAGTAGATTTACAGTATTATTGTACTAACAGTAGATTTACAGTATTAACAGTAGATTTACAGTATTATTGTACTAACAGTAGATTTACAGTATTATTGTACTAACAGTAGATTTACAGTATTCTTGTACTAACAGTAGATTTACAGTATTATTGTACTAACAGTAGATTTACAGTACTACAGTAGATTTACAGTATTATTGTACTAACAGTAGATTTACAGTACTACAGTAGATTTACAGTATTATTGTACTAACAGTAGATTTACAGTATTAACAGTAGATTTACAGTATTATTGTACTAACAGTAGATTTACAGTATTATTGTACTAACAGTAGATTTACAGTATTCTTGTACTAACAGTAGATTTACAGTATTATTGTACTAACAGTAGATTTACAGTACTACAGTAGATTTACAGTATTATTGTACTAACAGTAGATTTACAGTACTACAGTAGATTTACAGTATTATTGTACTAACAGTAGATTTACAGTATTAACAGTAGATTTACAGTATTATTGTACTAACAGTAGATTTACAGTATTATTGTACTAACAGTAGATTTACAGTATTATTGTACTAACAGTAGATTTACAGTAGATTTACAGTATTCTTGTACTAACAGTAGATTTACAGTATTATTGTACTAACAGTAGATTTACAGTACTACAGTAGATTTACAGTATTATTGTACTAACAGTAGATTTACAGTATTAACAGTAGATTTACAGTATTCTTGTACTAACAGTAGATTTACAGTATTACAGTAGATTTACAGTATTACTGTACTAACAGTAGATTTACAGTATTACAGTATCCACTGTTGGTTTTGGTGTTTCCATGTGATTTGTTGACAATAAGTAAAATATAAAATATCACCAGATAAATCCTTGAATAAACATTAGAGAAAGATCTAGTGAGAGTGCCACACCCGCCTACAGAGCCTACAGCGTGTGTGAAAGCAGGGGCAGTGATTGGACGAGCAATCACCATGGCAATGCGATGACGTCTTCATCCCTTGCTCTAATTGGAGGAAACCCCGTGGCCCCAGCCCGCTGCAGCGTTCCGGTCTGTCAAACTACCCCCCCTCTGAAGCACCGCCCCTTTTTCCCCTGCACTAAACACCCATTGGTTAACATCCTGTCGATCAAGTGGGAGTACGACATATGATTGGCCAGTCGACATTTTTAGAGGAACCGCCCCCTTTTTTTAGCAGTTTAGTTGTATTTTCGCTCTAGCTGTTCTTTGCCTTTCTGACCAACCTCTCAAATCGGATCAATTTGTGGAGCAGATTTTGGACCTCCAGTAGGTCAGAATACTTTTATTTTCACTTTCATTTGAAGTATATGATTGCTGATTGACTGCCAAACTGGTACATTGTGGTCCGCTTTAGTGTATTTGTATGAGTAACGCTTAACGTGATGTTTTCTTTCATAGAAAGGAGTGGCCGTTGAAGCTAAAGCTATCCTGTTAGCTCGCTACTAGCTTGTTAGCTAGCTTGTTAGCTTGCAGCAGACAGCTTTGTGGCGGGTTGCTGTGCGGAACAGGGCTGTGCCAGCAGAGATCTATGCTTCAGAGGCAGTTTAGAGCTTATTCATTGTTTCACACTGGAGTTTATTAGTAAGTATGTAACATAATGTTAATGGGTTTTTGTAATTAAATGTGATAGTTTAAGGACACGTGTTTTTTCTCGCTTTAAGCATTTTAATGACTGCTGTTACCTAACATTAGATGGTGACACTTTTTCAGCTCATACCAGGCTGGATGCATGTCATAATGATCTGCGGGTGTATTGTGCATTCAAGTTATAGTTTTATACTAATTTTATCTGGGAATATGCTGGGAAATGTCGCACACAGACACCCAGTTCATAATACTGCAAATGCAAGGGGCTTTCATCAGTGTGGGCCATAGGCTCTGTCACCATTGTGTTACCTTGTACCAGAGATCTATGCTTCCGAGGCAGTTTAGAGCTTATTCCTAGTAATTTAGGAGTAAGTATGTAACGTAATGTTAATGGTGTAAGCAGGGTTTTTGTAATTAAAGATGATAGTTTAAGGACACGTGTTTTTTTCTCGCTTTTAAGCATTTTAATGACTGCTGCTACCTAACATTAGATGGTGCAACTCTTTCAGCTCATACCAGGCTGGATGCATGTCATATAGCTAATGATCGACGGGCTATTATAGCACTCCAGTTATAGATTTATACTAATTTTATCTGGGAATATCCTGTAATTAAAGGTGATAGTTTAAGGACACGTGTTTTTTTTCTCGCTTTAAGCATTTTAATGACTGCTGTTATCTAACGTTAGATGGTGCCACTTTTCCAGCTCATACCAGGCTGGATGCATGTCATAATGACTCTCTAGGCTATTGTGCATTCTTGTTATATTTTTATACTAATTGTATCTGGGAATATCCTGGGAATGTCGCACACAGACAACCCAGTTCATAATACCGCAAATACAAGGGCTTTCATCAGTGGGCTATAGGCATTTTAATGACTGCTGTTACCTAACGTTAGATGGTGCCACTTTCTCAGCTCATACCAGGCTGGATGCATGTCATATAATGATTATTATGCACTCTAGTTATAGTTTTTATGCTAATTTTATCTGGGAATATCCTGGGAAATGTCGCACACAGACGCCCAGTTCATAATACTGCAAATGCAAGGGCTTTCATCAGTGTGGGCCATAGGCTCAGTCACCATTGTGTTACCTTGTACCAGAGATCTATGCTTCCGAGGCAGTTTAGAGCTTATTCGTTGTTTCACACTGTAATTTATGAGTAATTTTTCTCGCTTTAAGCATTTTAATGACTGCTGTTACCTAACGTTAGATGGTGACACTTATACAGCTCATATTAGGCTGGATGCATGTCATATAATGATAGACGGGCTATTATAGCACTCCAGTTATATAGTTTTATACTAATTTTATCTGGGAATATCCTGGGAAATGTCGCCACAGACACCCAGTTCATAATACTGCAAATGCAAGGGGCTTTCATCAGTGAGTGGGCCATAGGCTCAGTCACCATTGTGTTACCTTGTTCGGCGATAGTGACTTAACATACATTTATATAAATGAAAATCTTCAAGATTATTACTTAAAAGAACCACCTCACAGCTAATTGTAGTGTTGCTATTTGAATTGATAATGAGAGTTTAGTCCATGCATCGTAAAATACATCAATTCCTAACATGTAAAGGCACTCACAGTTAACCAGTCAGGCTTTAATCCAGCAACACCGTTTGTGCTTTCTTGTCAGTACTGGTGACTGAAATCAGAGCTTTGTGTGAAAGCACTGAGAGGAAGGCTACCCCTCTTCTTGTCTATTCACTCCAGTTATAGTTTTATACTAATTTTATCCACTCTTTTTCCGCAGCTTGTAACGTTACCGTGGGGGAATAACCACACAGCTACACCCCATTCTTCAACCTCAACAGTGCTTGATTGTCACCCCGGATTTCCAGTTTATCTGTCCCCAATACAATAATAAAAACCATGGATAAAACGGATCTTATTCAGAAGGCCAAGTTTGCAGAGCAGGCTGAGCGTTACGAGGACATGGCAGAGAGCATGAAGGAGGTAACGGAGAAGGGAGAAGAGCTGTCTAACGAGGAGAGGAACCTGCTGTCCGTCGCCTACAAAAACGTGGTTGGGGCGAGGCGCTCCGCATGGAGGGTGTTGTCCAGTATCGCCCAGAAGGGCGAGGGGTCTGACAAGAAGCAGGAGATGGTCAAGGAGTATCAGAAGACTGTGGAGAAGGAGCTGCAAGAAATCTGCAGCAAGGTTCTGGTAAGTATCCCATTTTTTCACCCCAATTTTTAAGTCTGCAGAATGGATCTTTGTATGTGAGATGGAGACCACCTTCCTGGAAAAAAGTACTCTAAAAGCAGAGCTATAATTTTATATATGTATATATAGAGTGGTTGAAGTGGTTTTATTGTATTAAAAATAAATGTCTGGTGTAGCTTAGCTATTTAAGGATACACTTAGAAATTGGTGGAAGAAACTATATTTGCTCAACTTGAAGTATAACATGAGTTTTTCACAGCTGTCTGTCTTCATGACACATCTGTAGTAACACAATTTAAAGTGACACATTTAGTTCAATGTTGTGTGTCAAAAATGGCATCTGCCCTGTTTCCTGTGAGCTCCTCTGTTGTATAAATGTGGCCGGTGAGGACAAGGAAGTGTTATGTAGTCCTCCCACTGCCTTTTGGGAATCTGGATTTAGAACAATGGGCTTGAAACCATGTGAGGGCGTGAACTGACAAAATGTCATAGTGACTACACCAGCAAGGTGTGTCTGAATGGGTGGAGAGAAAGAACTCGGGACACACACACAGGAAAGATACGCTCTGTGCTCTGTAAAGCTGTGCTATGTTCAGTATCCATGTAGTCCCATCTGGCAGATAGAAGCCTGATGTGGTTAGCCAAGTGCAAGAATTTACATGCCTAAACGAATCATACACTCCCTAAAGCCCAGTTTGTACAGATCATCAAAAATGACACCCTCCTGCAGACCTACTCATTGAAACCAATGAGGCTGTGCTTGACAGTTGAGCTAAATGCATTCTCAGACATTACTCCACATTTAAAGGCTTATCTTAATACTGGGGGGGGGAGGGCAGGCATACTTTAACCTCTTGTTTAATCTAATGCAACAGCACAGATTGGTGCTTTGCATTATTTCAGGCCTGCCTTGATAATGGATCAGAGGAGATCTGGGTGGAACGGTATCCGTAAGATTGAGATAATTTCTACAAAGCTACAGGGCCCATTCATTTTCAGCTAGCTTTCCATATGTGTACATGAGAATATGCACTTGCACAGCTGTGACTCAGCTTTCAGTATCTCTGCTAGTGAGTGTTGACTGAGGGTTTGTCAGCAGAGGAGGGTGTGTCAGTCCTCAGGCCGTAACTTGTCTGCGGACGTCTGATAGGTTAGCTATGCACCTACAAAGGCAGAAGCGCAGGAGATTGCAATAGACAAGTGAGCTGCTTGTGTTCTCTCTGTCTTGATTTCCTGCATAGCAGACTGTGAAACCAGACGATCTCGTTTGGAGGCAGCAGGGGCTTGGAGATGTTTGGGCTTCAGTTTCCACACAGGATGTGAATGTAGGGCTTGTAGACCAGACTGGGTGCCAGCTGAGCAAATTTTATTAATTCTTCTTCAGAACATGACACTGTAGACTGCACCTTGACATCTGAAGCATCGTAATAGATAAAATATTACAAAAATGTGAAGTGGGTTCCTCCAACTGGATTTCCACCCTAGGCTCGTCTGGTGTTCTAGGGGTGGGACATTTCAAAATTAAACTCTTGTCAAAGTTGTCATACAGACCGCCAGTTGTTCTTGTTCAGTAATCATCGTGTCTGATTTATCACATTTGCTGAGTTTAAATTTACAACCTCGAAGATCTGTTTCATTCTCTTTGGTGGCACCTATGGCGATAATCGGGAATTGCAGGTGTGTTTTGGGATCTCACTTCCCAGAGATCCAAACAGTGTCGCCTTTCCTGGGAATGTCGCCACAGACACCCAGTTCATAATACTGCAAATGCTAGGGCTTTCATCAGTGGGCCATAAGCTCAGTCAACATTGTGTTACTTTGTTCGGCGATAGTGACTTAACAGACATTAATATAAATGAAAATCTTCAAGATTATTACTTAAAAAAAATCCCCAAAAAACAAGAACCACCTCACAGCTAATTGCAGTGTTGCTATTTGAATTGATAATGAGGGTTTAGTCCATGCATGGAAAAATACATCAATTTCTAACATGTAAAGGCGCTCACACATAACCAGTCAGGCTTTAATCCAGCAACACTGTTTGTGCTTTCTTGTCAGTACTGGTGACTGAAATCAGAGCTTTGTGTGAAAGCACTGAGAGGGAGGCTACCCCTCTTCTTGTCTATTGTGCAGAGCATGCAGTGAAAGAGGAATGCTTTGCACTTGAGACATGCGCGCGTTTCGGCTGAGCCAATCTTTGTGTCAGTAAATGACTTGGGAGTGGCTGCTGTGGTGGGTTTGGCTCAGACAAGGGCAGCTTCTTTCTCACCAGGGTTTGGAAGGGAAAGCTTTTTCCTTCGACTTTAAAAAAAAAAATATATATATATATATATTTAAGTTAAAGGCTAAAAGGACGTTTATATCTGTTCTAAACACCATATTGCCTCTCAGTCAGGACTGTCGTTAGGGTCGAGGTATTGACAAGCATTTTCATTCTGAGTGATTGGTTAATCTATTCTCTAAATCTTTTAATTTGAGCAAAAACCACGGTTTCACTGACACAGATTAGCCATGGTAATCTTCCCATGTCCATTCAGAGACGGATCCTAGAGTGTAATCACAGGATGTGATTTGTTTTATATTTTAGCTATATTACCACTTATTTATTACTATTTTGTTAAATCCTGTCACTGTTCTAAGCAACTATGCATTTTCAGCTGAAAAGGACAGACTTAATTAATTTGTTAACAATCTAAAGGTTGTTAAAATTAGTATTTAATTAAACTGCTATATTTTGTGTAAAGTTTAAAGCATGTGTGAGTGATGTAAAAGTAAGCAGCAGTTACAGTAGTAAACTCATCATTGAACATCTAAGCTAAAACTTTCTCCTAGCTGTTACCTTTGATCACATTTCTGCACTATATAGACTAGATGGAGGCAGATCCTGCTTACCGGCCAGAGATGGAGCTGCCTTTTGGTTTTTACATGAACGTGCTGTAAGCATGGTCCTTTTTTGAACTCTTGCGGTTTTAAGTAATAATTGGGAGTATGACGCAACACTGGCAGCGCTTGTATCTTACCCTAGACTTTCAGAATTGAGTAAATTTCAGTAGGGAATGAAAGAGCTTGGCCTCGTCTTTTAAAATCAGCAATAAGACTGGTGTCAGCAATAAGACAATCTTTACTATACAGTGCTGACAGGAAGAGAGGGCTTATAGAAAGAGTGTGGAATCTGGGGCAGAAGACAGTTGGGGACACACTAGAGGCCTGGCCTGGTTGTGGACAAATTTGGAGAGAGTTAAGCTGAAACTGACACAGAGCAAAATGCTTCTTCTAAATGACACTGGATGAGATGTCGTAGAACTGTACTCATTAACCATTGAGCTGAGCAGCTATGAAGGGCGAAGGGAAGGGTGCTCTCTGGTGGATGGAGGCTAATGGGACACTTGCAGTGGGTGAGCCCCACCTATTTTTAATGTTGTAACATGCAATGTGGATGTGTTTGTTTTCTCACTTTAATGTGTACCCATTGTGGCACCATAGGTAACTATTCTCTAGATATAGCGTGCCTGTTTCCGTGAATGCTGTTGTTTAATATCATCCTTCAGATTTGGCTCTTCTTCTGTCAGTCAGATGTCACAGTGTGCAGAGTCTTACTGTTCAACTGTTCAATATTTGCTTCTGTCTTCACAGGTACTGCTGGATGATCATTTAATTAAAAACTCCAAACAGGCCGAGAGCAAAGTCTTCTATCTAAAGATGAAGGGGGACTACTATAGATACCTTGCTGAAGTTGCCGATGGAGATGAGAGAAAAAGTGAGTTCACAGTTGTACTATTTATTTTATTTTATTTTAGAAAGGCATTTCACCCTGGAAGAAAAGGCCTTCATGTTAAAATTGAGTGATTGCTTTTTTTGTTTCTTACTACTTTACTCCTCTTTATATGTACTGTATGTTGTAGTGGGGAGTCTTTGAGATGTCCAGTTGTCTTTTTTCATTTGCATGTAAAAGCTAAAATACTCCCCACCCCTATCTTTTTTAAAAATCTGGGCCTTTTTACACTCCAAATAGGAATGTGTCAGATTTTGTCTCAGAGCTAAAAGCTGGAAATGACGTCAAGTAGGACAATGCGTCATGGCTGTGTGACCACAGGGCCCCACCTCATAGGAGGGTGTAACAGGAGTGTGTGGCAGCAAATTGGCCTCCAGCTTTCCTACATGGAAAAAAATGTGTAGTGACAGAATTTCTTCCCCACCTGCCGCCCACTGTTCTCTTTTTAGCAAAGTGTATTTCAGATCCAATTAAGAAAATTGGTGTGCTGATACAGACATTTTGCATGGGCATGTCTTTCAGTATTCTACTAATATTGGTTGTGAGCTGGTATTCACGTGTTCTTTGCTTCAGTTAATGTCTGAATGAACATTAAATTATCACCATGGTCTCTGTCGACTGATTGTCATTTGGGCCACATTGATTCCCAATATTCCACTTAAACCCCAAAAAACACATGAACTTTCTAGTAAACAAACACAACATGCACCCCTTCCCCCCTCTACTGAAATTTGATCTCCTTCATGTTGCCGGTGTTATGTCACCGGCCTCGGCTCAGCAGATGCGCACGGCCTGTCAGACACTAGTGGCTCCTTTAGTCCGTTTATATACAAACATAATATTATGTTAATCACATTGTCATATTGGTTATTACTAATGCAAGACAAGCTGGATTTAGCGTTGTGATGCTGTCAACACCTGTTGTTGATGTCGGCTACTTTTTAATTTGCCAGAACATGTCATAATGACAAGTGCCGGTTCAACCGGTTGGCAAATCAAATCAGTGTACGCTTGTAGACCGGACCGGAAAAACCGTAAATCGACCCAACTCTACCTTCGTCTCGATAGAAAATGCGTTTGGGACGCAGTAAACTCACTATTGACGTGTTTAGGGGACGCACCATATTTTTTCCCTGATAATTCTACTAAACACAAATCCGTGTTGAAATCGGCAGGACGAGAGCTAGTTAACTTTAGCTGTTGGCAGCCGGTATCAACACAATCCTGCACGGAGCTACAGGCTAATGTTAACAAGAGGTGCCATTGATTTACATCATGATGCCTTGTTAGTATCGAAGATGCCATGTTTGGACAAATTTTGGTAAGATTAAACTTTAAAAAGATGTTGCTTTAAGTGGACTTGTATCTCAACCTTGACATACATACATTAACTATTATATTATGTTTGATTTCTTCCTCTGTCTCCAGGGATCATTGAAAACTCACAGCAAGCATACCAGAATGCGTTTGATTTCAGCCTGGACATGGACTCCACACATCCCATCCGCTTGGGCTTGGCGCTTAACTTCTCCGTCTTCTATTACGAGATCCTCAACGATCCCAAAAAAGCCTGCGAATTGGCTAAAAAGGTCTGTAGACTTTCTTACAAAAATCTGTCACTTTCCCATGTCTGCAGTTGTACTTTGTTGCAAGTGCTAACATTTTCCTTTTTGCTCACAGGCATTTGATGATGCCATTGCTGAGCTCGACCAGCTAAATGAGGAGTCCTACAAAGACAGCACTCTTATCATGCAACTCCTCAGAGACAACCTGACAGTGAGTGTTCTGTTCTCACGTGGCACAAAAATTATCTTCACTTCACTGTGTAATAAATATTGTTATGGTGCCTCAATATCTGTCTTATGGTCTCAGTATGCTTCAAACAAACTAATTTATTGAAATGGCCTCACTTGGAGGCTTGAAGCCTGCTGTTACAGTAAGGGGTGAGGCGTGACGAACCGTACAAATTGGTATAACGGTGCACACTTCCGGACAGTCTCTCCCCAGAGGCATTCATTAGAATTAATACGGTAATGAGAGACCTGGAATAGTAATGTACCTGAAATCCCAAAAGATTTTGGAAAACGTTGATCACACCTCCAGGATTTGACGCAAAGAATATACTGGGTGAGGTGAACTTGAGTAGATGCGTCATTGCCGCTGCACAGACGCAGACCCTTTCATTGAGGACGCTGTGTGCTAAACAACTTTCCTCGAAAGTCAGTAAAGGATACAATTGAATGATTACCCAGTCCTACTGTATACAAATGTACTTTGGAATTCTTGTGGTAAATTTTAACAACCAATATTATACAAACTTTGCATGTATACACAAATCACAGAAATTTTGGACATGAAAATAGGGTTAGAGTCTTGGAAAAGTCTTTGGCCAAAATGTGTATGAACCCTGATTCATGGTCTTGCCAGAAAGAGAAGCTCATATCCTACTGCGATTTTCAGATTGCCTGTTGCGGAAAGTCACCCCCTCCTCCCCGCCGATTTCGCTGTTGAAAAAGGGGTTTCAAATTTGACAACCTAACCAGCACTTCGTTTGAAGAATACCAAGCCTCAGTATTTATTTAGTGTCAAGTGACCAAATTTCTTTGTAGGCAGGATTTACTTAAAAAGGGAGTTTTAATATTTGCACTTTGAATTAGGGCTGAAAGATTTTTAAAAAATATCTAATTGCGATTATTTTGAGTAATATTATTGCCATATTGCGGTTTAGATAACATTTGATTAATTGTTTCAAATTTCTACAATGTTGGGTTAAATTACAGAAAGTGCCTCTACAAAGTACGGCTAAAAGTTTTTGAAAACGTGTGAACGAGAGCTCAGATTTTTTATTAGTACATTTGCACAAATTGCTGATCATGTTTTTACAGCCATTATGGGATTGTGCGTATACCGACGGATAGAAAGTCAATTTTAATAATCTCTATAACTCGTCAAAATTCAGAAATGGTGAAGGAGTCTGGATATTTGGCTGTATTCCACTGTATGTTTAACGAATACCTGCATTTCTCTCCTCAGTTATGGACATCAGACAACGCTAATGAAGAGGGCGAATGTGACGCAGTCCCAGAAAGTGAGCAATAAAAAAAAAAAACACAAGCTCTCGATGTTGGGGTCATCTCCAAAAACAACAAAAGGAAGAAAAAAAAAAAAACTTTTTACACATCCTTCATTCCTTATTGCTCCACTCAAACATTCTACCAATGAAACCCAATGCTGAAAAGGGTCATGTAAGGAAATAATAAAAAAAAAAATCATTCTTTTCACAATGTAGATTTGGACAACTGGTGAAAAGAGAAACCCTCCATTCCTTTGGTTTGTGTTTGTCCTGGCCTTCCCATTTGTGCAGTTTCAGCTGTAGAAAAGTGATTGATAGCTTGACATGGTATCAGACTTCTAACTCAATTTAGAGGCAATCAAATTTAAGTCCCATTGTTGAATAACTGGAAGCATAAATCGCATCAATTGAGCCTGTTTGGATTTTTTTCCAATAAGAAATGTTGGATATAAAAACTAGTTTCCCCCTTAGCTTTTTTAAATGTCTGTCTCTTACCTGGTACGGTTACAGCAGCTGAAGTCCAACTTCAAACAGATGGAATTTTCATACTGCAGGGAAAGCTAGTGCACTTTACATGCTGGCAACAAATATTATAATACAGCCAAGTAGTGCCAATTGGTTTAACCCTCACTTTCTGCCCTGGTTATGATGCCACTCTTTCAATGAAGCATGCCTGTTGTTTGGGGAGGGGAAAAATGGTGGGGCTTGTCTGACCAAATGCAGGGACCTTTTTAATGGGAAGAAGACAATTCTGTCATGCATGTCTCTTGAGATAGTACACTGGAATGGGAACAAATGCTGTACCACACACGAGTCCAAGTGTCTAGTTTAGTAATTTTCAATGCAGGTTTGTACACATCCTACAAGTGGGTGATTTGTTAGTCTGTCCAGTGATTGTCATTAGAGATTTGGACCACTATTGTTTTGCTATTCATTCAATTGTAGTCCCCAAAAGCCTTGTGGAACTGTTTGAATCCCTATGTATCAGCTATGTTAACAATAAAACATTTTATAAACCAAACCCAAGTTTGTCTTTCTGTTTATTTTATTTGCTCAATAATGTACTTGGATGTTTGTAAATTCCCTGTATCTGTTCTTGCTTTTTAACTTTAAGTTAAATGTCTCTGACAACCTTAGACAGGGTGAGATTTCATTTATTTTGGAATTTAACTCCATTATTGTAAGGGAATGCAACTTGATTTAACAATTTTGTTTATGCCATTCTGCTAATGTTTGTTTTTCTGTTATATTTCAGAGAGGAAAGTTAAGATTTACAAAATTTCCTACTGGCTTTCCATAACCTGAACTGAAATTGCAGGTTGATAATTGAGAGCAGCTATGCTTAATGATGGTTATAAAATAAAGGGGAAAAATGCTATGAGGAAATCTGATATGTTGATTAAGTAATTATAGTTGAATACACAAATGACTCTTTAGGACTATAATATTTTACACATTATTTATGTTGACTATATCGAGTACAATGTATTATATAAAAGATTTAACCAACTGTAGTGGTCATTTTTCATACTCAAAATCAAAGAAATTGAGAAGCAATGAGTAGTTTTAATTTTAATCAATCCTTGGCAGTGGTGGAATGTACTAAAGTACATTTATTTAAGTACTAGTACAATTTTGGTTCAAAGTCTTTTTATTGGTATTCTGTACAAAATCCAATAAATCACAGAAATAGTTGTATAAACAAATTATACCCCCCATCCCTATAACAATATTACTGCACCATTAAATAAGCAGAATTAATTTCATAAACAATTACATTTATACATATAAATTAATTAAATCCGATAGAAACATAAATGAAACATATACAAAAAAAAGGAAAGGACCAAAAACACAAAAAGATAAGTAAATTAAAAATAATAATAATAATAAAAAATAAAAAAAAATACTAGTACAATTTTGAGGTTCTTTACCTGAGTATTTCTAGTTTATGCTACTTTATACCATTACTCTATTATATTTCTGAGGAAAATATTGTACTTTTTTACTCTATGTAACAGCTGTAGACAATATAAATTGTAAAATATTGTTACATTATTATTATTATTATTATTATTATATTATGTAATATCAAATATTAAACTGCCCACCTCCACCAATTAAAGCGTCAATCCTTTATCACGTCTTCCCAAGCAAAATCAATCCTTGGCAGAGGTGGAATGTACTAAAGTACATTTATTTAAGTACTAGTACAATTTTGAGGTTCTTTACTTGAGTATTTCTAGTTTATGCTACTTTATACCATTACTAAAAAACAAATTGTATTTTTTACTCTATGCAACAGCTGTAGACAATATAAATTGTAAAATATTATTACATTATTATTATTACATTATTATTGTTATTACATTATTATATTATTATTATTATTATTATTATTATTACATTATTATTGTTATTATTACATTATTATTACATTATTATTATTATTATTATTACATTATTATTATTATTATTATTATTACATTATTATTATTATTATTATTATTATTATTACATTATTATTATTATTATTATTATTATTATTATTATTATTATGTAATATCAAATATTAAACTACCCACCTCCACCAATTAAAGCATCCATCCTTTATCACCTCTTCCCAAGCAAGTATGCTAAATGCGGATGTTTTCCACTCGGTGCACTTCCGGGTAGCTCCTAAGGCCTATATAAAGGAGGCTAGGACTCGCGTCATATCTCCGGGGGTACTACACATGCGCAGTAAAATGATCTGAGCCAATAGCAACTCACGACCGCAGCTCCAGTCATACTGCGTATGCGTCATACCCCACTTCTATAGACCGTGTCCTAACCTCTTTTAATAGGCCTTAGCTACTAGCTAGCTATTCAGTTGTACATACCTTTACATCAGACAAACCGACAACTTGTGACAATGACAGCAACAGCATAACTGACTGAAAATGAGGAGCATACTGTTAATTGTCTTTCTGGCTCCTTGTTGGGTCTACGGTGCCGTTAAGTCGAGAGTTATTACGGAAGAAAACCACGAAGGAAACCCGGAGTTCGGTGAGTAACTTAGCAACCATGCTAACGTTAGCTCTAATGCTAACTGTCTTATGAACAATGAGCGTTAACGATGATTATTGTAACTTACTGCTATTTATGTTTTGTTTATTTACTTTGTTTGTGTCCTGTTAAAGTGTTATTAAATGTTTAATGTTAGGCACTGAGTCCTGGTTAGCTGCTAGCCTGAATAAAACCATATCATCAGGCTAGAGAGAGGATTGTCAGCTGCAGTTTGTAGTAACGTTATTTATTTTATTGTCCTTTATTTAACCAGGTTAGTCCCATTGAGATCAAAGATATCTTTTACAAGGGAGACCTTAATAGAATAGAATAGAAAGCTTTATTTTCATTGTATTAAATACAACGAGATTCACAGTTGCCACTCCTGGTCAGTGCTTTAAAACAAATACTTGACAAGACTAAACGAGGCAGATAAAACATATAACAGGTAAAACACACACAGTTATAAAGTAAATAAAACAGGTAAAGTAGATGTAATAAATAAATATAAACAGAAGTGTTACACTAGAAGTATAAAATATAAAAATAGATGTAATGTAAACAGAGGTAATTGCACTTGTAAAATAGGTAGGGTAGATGTAATAAATACATATAAATAGCAGTGTTACACTAAAAGTATAAAATATAAAAATAGATGTAATGTAAACAGAGGTAATTGCGCTTGTAAAATAGGTAGAGTAGATGTAATAAATAAATATAAACAGAAGTGTTACACTAGAAGTATAAAATATAAAAATAGATGTAATGTAAACAGAGGTAATTGCACTTGTAAAATAGGTAGGGTAGATGTAATAAATAAAATTTAAACAAAGTTGCACTTGAGGTGTATTTTGCGTCAAGGACGTATTGCACAGATAAATGTATCACATTCAGTGTATTAATATTGCACAGATTTATTTTTTTTGGCCAAGAAAGCAGCACGACAGTTATAGTGAAAGTAACAAGACAACACATAAATTAACAACATTATAAAACTTGCTCATACAAAACACTTGCACACAGACAACCTGGACTGCAGCGATTTCACCAGAGACCTTAAACTCATTCAAGGTAACTAAGTTTTGAAGATCAGATTGTACATTATTCCAAGCAGTAGGTGCCGAAAACCTAAAAGCTTTCTTTCCCAATTCAGTCCGTACTTTGGGAACAACAAATTGCAAAATGTCCATAGAACTATTATTGGTGATTTACATGAACAAACAGCAGTTTCCGCTTGGTGGTGTGTGTGACCATTGTTGTCTCTCCAATGTCTTCCAGATGCTCTGAACTCCATCCTGTCAGATTTTGAGGTGCTGCCATTTTCAGGCCTCCAGTTGCACTCTGTAAGGAAGAGGGACATCCACACCCAGTCCCACCTGGAGCGCCTGGTGAGCTTCAGAGCCCTGCACAGGTACAGCAGCACCCTCACCTCTGAGATAAGCTCACCTCAAAAGTACAGTAGTTTTGATCTATCTTTGGAGTGATTATGCAGGATAGGTTCACATCTTTTCAAGTCTGTATTAAAATAAAAACTCACATGCCCATGCACATATTGAAAAAGGCATTGGTTTGCTGTAATCATTCCTGTTGTCCATACTGGGCCGTGAAGAGATCCCCTCTTAGCGGATCTCCATTGTAAAGGCCCAACTCACATTACACGTTGATTTCAATTCAATTCAATTCAATTCAATTTATCTTTATATAGCGTCAAATCATAACAGAAGTTATCTCGAGACGCTTTATATATAAAGCAGGTAAATTAATCTGAGATTTCGAGAATAAAGTCATAATATTAAGAGAATAAAGTCATAAGTTTAAGAGGAAAAAAAGTCGTAATGTTATGATAATAAAGTCAGTGGTTTACGAGAAAAAAGTTGTAATATTATGAGAATAAAGTCATAAGTTTAAAAGAAAAATAGCCGTAGTGTTATGTTGTGTCATATTATAAAGTAGTAATTTTACGTGTTATTTTCTTTTTTCTCGTAAAGTTATGACTTTATTCTCGTAATGTTACGACTTTTTTCTCGTAAAGTTATGACCTTATTCTGGAAATCTCCAATTTTTTTTCCCTCAATGTGGCCCTAATACTCTGTTGTACATTTGCACTTTGGCCCTCACTGCATTAGACTTACTATATACTTAGACTATAAACTGTGTTACCTTCATCACAATGCTCAAATGTTTTGCGGCTTTTTTTTTTTTTTGCCTGAAATGGCTCTTTTGACAGTAAAGGTTGCTGATCCCTGCATTAGGTGAATTAAGTTGATCTTTACACACCCTATGAGTACGCACACTAGAGGAGCAGTCCATACACTGGTTTGCAAGTTTTAAGATGCCTGTTCACAAATCATGATGGTTTTGGTTCTAGCACGATCTCTCTCTTTATTTATCCTTCCAGAACACAACTACAGAGTAAGGGAATAAGAGAAATACATTAAAGATTGGGGAGAGGGAAGAGAGCAAAAAAGCAAAACTAAACGAGGACCTAAATATCTTTACTTGGGACTGTATTTCATTATGAGAACTTGCTAAAGAGAAAAATACACAAAATCTCCAGTCCTGTATGATGCAAATATGCTCTCCAAAGTTCAGACGACAGCCAGTGCTAATATGATGCTTCAGCAGTTAGTCTGAGGAAGTGGGTATTTTCAAAAATGATAGTCTTTTTAGTAGGAAATTCCCTCTCTGTGTTACTCTCTGTCCTCTGCAACTTTGAGTAAATCTTTTACTAAAACAACTGTAACTTTGGAAGATACCCGCTTGATGAATTGCTGAAAAGTCATATTAGCCTCAGCTGATCTTTGGGATGCACAGAACAAGGACTGTGGGTTTTAACCCCCTTCACTTACATTGAAGTCAGGCTATGAAGGGATAACTTTACAGCCAGTATGGCCAGGACATACAATTGTATTTACAGCGACCAATAACTCCAATAAAGTATTGAAGTATTGAAAAAATGTCAACTTTAAATATCATTGATCAGACTACAACATGTGATCAAATGAAAAGACATTATCCTCAAAGTATTTTCTCACCGTTTTTCTTTTTTGTGGCGGTAAATAGGCCCAACACTAAATTCCATGTGACTCCTCACAGTATTGACAGCCATGCAATCAAAATGTTTGTGTTAATGTAGATATTGTGTGTCGTTTTCTTTTTTTCAGAAATTTCAAGCTTTACTTGACCACCAACACGGACCTTTTCACTGACAACTTTAAAGCTGTGTTTGTTGATAAACATGGGATGGAGGAGAACTACGATGTTCATCTTCAGACCTATTTCACTGGACATCTTGTTGGTGAGTGTTATTCTAGGATTAGGGATTCACCAATGTTTTTTTTTTAAATAAGATTTTTTTCCCCTGATCCTACATTTCCCAGGAGTCTTAATTTGCATATGTAAAACAAGTAAAGCTTAACAGACAAATTATTGATCTTTAAGACCTTAAACTGAGAAATTACGATCAAATAATTGCCACTATTTGCCAAATATGAGCAATAACTAATGTTGGGCTGATGCAGATACTGCTTCGCTAAGATGAAACTGGCTGACAGGACAGTATGTTAATTTATCAGTGCACCTTTTACTTGATAGATTACTGGATTTAGTTTGCATATGTCAATCTTTTAATAAAAGTTACCTTATTTGTATTGTTTGCAGGAGAGGAGAATTCACGTGTGCAGGCACACATAGAAGGAGATGAGTTTTCTGCTCACATTCTAACTGATGAAGCAGAGTACAACGTAGAGGTAAGAAGTGGCCGTAAAATCATCTCGTCTGTGTAGAATCCAAATTTAGGAAGGTACCGTTTAACCCTCGGCCATTTTATCCAAGGCTTTATTTGACTTAAGTTCGACAGTAGAGAGGCCACACTGTTGAAGACTGTGATGGTCTTATCAGCATTACCAAAGCCACAAAGAAATCAAGAAAAAAGGGACTCATATGCTGAATACTCCCAAAAACATTAATTGAATATAGTGTTATAGTGCTGTACTCTGGGAAGCTTTTCAGTGTGTGGGCGCCTTTTACTTGATATGGCTTGTCAGCATAAAAAAATGACTACTCAAGCACATTTTCTCAGTATTTTTCTTCCCTTTTTTTGAGTGACATTCTGTGTAATTGTCTCTTATACTCTGTAATCTTGGATGTACCATTGATTTTCATTCATATTAGTATAATAACTTGAGCTTTCTATCTCTGACAATACCAGTCAAACAGCCACCTGTAGTAGTTGATGTAAAAGATGCTAGAGTAGGAGAGGTAGGTAGTTTTGTGCCTCGTAGCCCAGTTTATCTCATGATGAGGATTTTTCTACCACAACTATAGAGTAGGTATGTAAAAAAAAAAGTATATAGTGCATTTTGTAAGTATTTTGACAGTGACACATTTGCTCTGCCCTGGTTCTGAAATGAAACAATCACAGTGAGGGTAAAGTACTGAGCTTAAATTAGATTTTTGGTTGTACTGTAGCTCTGTCATTGTTCTACTGCACTGTTTCGGGGGAGGGGGGAAAGACTGACAATATGTAAAGAAAAAAAGGGCCTCTATTCCTACATTGTTCAATTAATGTGGATGTGAACACCCTCAAGGAACCTTACAGCTAAAAGTCAGCACTTCAATCTCAGTTGTTGTTGTTTCAATTTAAATCCAAAGTACAGGATGTTAAAACAAGACTACATTGTACATTAAAGGGATAGTTTGGGTGTTTTGAAGTGGGGTTGTATGAGGTACTTATTCATAGTCAGTGTATTACCTACAGTAGATGACGGTCGGCGAGCCCCAGTTTGGAGAAGCAGATAGGAGTTACCGTATGGAACCAAAGCAATGTACTGCTGTGGACGGGGCCGGCAGCAAACTGTATTTTGACACCTAAAAGAAAGGCTCACCTAAAAAAATCATTATCAATTTAAGTGTACGCTATATTTAAAAAAAAAAAATCACTGATTTACCTTGCAGCCAGACTGCCCTTTTACGACGGGGAACTGAAGCCGTTGTATCCATCTATGCTCTCGCAAAAGCCACCAGACTCCATTGAAAAAAAACCCTAGTAATTTTACCTCGAGGAACACAGGGGTTGCTGGTCTACCGCTGCCTTGATCGGTTAGTTTGTTTGTGCTATTGTGTGACTTTGGTTAAAATTACTGTTTTTTTCAATGGATTCTGGTTGCTTTATCAAGAGCAAAGACAAGGGCTTCAGTTCCACGTCGGAAACATGGACTGTCTCATGGCAAGGTTAACCGACGAAAATACTCTAAATATAGCGTACACTTAAACTGATATTGATTTTTTTATTTAGGCCTTTATTTTAGTTGGCTAAAATACGTTTTGCTTCCGGCCCCGTCCACAGCAGTACATTGCTTTGCTTCCGTGCGGCAACTCCTGTCTGTTTCTCTAAACTAGGGGCGTGCCATCTACTGTAGGTAATACACTGACTATGGATAAGTACCCCATACAACCCCACTACAAAACACCCGAACTATCCCTTTAATGTCAGTGAAGAAAAATGTAATGTCTACATTGCAATGGTCAGTGACATGGCATTCTTTTTAAATGCCCTATGTCACTTCACTTCCTATCTGTCTTTTTTCTTGTTGTCATTCATCACCTATATCTTTACATTTTCTTTTTCTCTTTTGTTGCACATTTTTCTCCCAAACTCTCTTCTTCTTGTGACCCTTTCTGACTCCTCTGTTTTTTTCTCTAATGCCACCTGTCTTTTTCTGGCCATCCAGCCCCTGTGGAGGTTTACAGATTCCCCAGCTGATGGCAGGTTGCTGGTTTATCGCTCAGACGACATCAGGAATCTGAGCCGCATCCTCTCTCCAAAAGTGTGTGGTTACATCCACGCAGAGGCTAAGGACCTGCTGCCACAGACTGCCAGGAGTGATTGGGACGGGCAGGAGGAGGTGGACCAGGAAAAGGGTGAGCTCTGCTGTCTGTTTCCCTCACCAGGGGTGGAGAGTCTTGCAAATGTGTGTGATCATATTTGTAGTGGAAATGTGTAGGATGAGAATGGAGTATAATGCAGTGGAGCCTAGACTCTGTGCTCTTGGTAAAGAGTAGACAAAGAGTAGGAGGATAACAAATGTTTAAGGTGGATAGAGGGAAGGAGGAGGCCGTAGTTTAGGGATGCACCGATCCAACTTTTTCAGTCCCGATACCGATCGCGATACCTGGGCTTTCGGTATCGGGCAATACAGAGTACCGATCTGATACCAGTGTTTAATTAATCAGCTGTATGCTTCACTGTGTGGTAGTGACTGGGATCATTCTTTTAAGGCAACATCAGGCTTGACTTAAACATTTCTTTCCCAACTTTGTAAAACAAAATGTGACCAGTAAATACATAGTTGTGAATTTATTTAATTGTTCTTTATTATTAAAATCGTACACCACCGACTTGGTATCAACCTTCAAAATTAACAGGACTTACAATTGAAATGAAAACCTTTTTAATGCAGCAACAAATTAGTCAAAAATTAAACAGGAATTAAAATTACAGTATATAATGTATATGGTATATAAATATAGAGCTGAATTGAATAGATCGGCCCCATTGTCACTGATATCCAATCCAGCTATTTGACTCAATATCGGCTCGATATCCAATCCTAGTATCGGTATCGGTGCATCCCTACTGTAGTTGTGAGACAAAGGAGGTGGGTGTTAGATTCTGTAACAGTCACTTTTAATAAAAGCCTTTTTATCTGTAAAACCTAGCCTAAGTTATGCACATACACACTGCTGACAAGTGGGTATTATGTAACAACCAAATGCCTTTTGATTCTTTTGTGCTGCTTTGGAAATGTAAAGCATATAGCAGTGATAGTGTGCCAGAGAGATCTAAAACACCTCTCACTGGCTGCTGGTTGAAAGCACTCATTGGGGATATGAGTTGAGGTGAAGGTTATTATGGAGGAGGCATTAAAATTCATGGAGGCTCTGCTGCCCAATGAGATGATTCTGAGTCGTCACTGGTCTCCCACTGCTTGTTGTGGAAGCCAGGGTAGCGCACACCCACACTTCTGAAACAGTGTACAGCCAAGTGTATGATGTAATGCTCAAATGTGATGTCTTCCTGTTGTCCTTTTCTGTTATTCTTCAGCTACTCATTGTGTTTTAGGTTGTATGAAGTTATGTGGCGTCTCCTGATTTCCTCTTATGCTTTTCTGTGGCAGTCAAATAAAACAGATCTTTACCTCCAGCTGTTAATGTGAGGATATGCTGCTTAATTTATTTGTAAACTACAAAATTATAAATTTTAAGTCCACACCATGGTCTCTGGAAAATTTTGATGGGAATTTTTGACTATTTTATAGTCCAGTGGTTCTCAAACTGAGGGGCATAGATTGGGCTGCAACTGCAACAGTTATTTTCATTGTCGAATTAATCTGTTGATTATTTTTTTTTATTAATTGATTAGTTGTTGGGTTTATAAAATGTCAGAAAATGGGGGAAAATGTCAATCAGTGTTTCCCAAAGCCCAAGATGACGTCCTCAAATTTCTTGTTTTGTCCACAACTCAAAGATATTCAGTTTACTGTCATAGAGGAGTAAAGAAACTAGAAAATATTCACATTAAAGAAGCTGGAGCTTTTGACTTTTTTTGTCTTAAAAAATTACTCAAACTGATTATTATCGATTTATTAAGATAGTTTGCAATTAATTTAATAGTTGACAACTAATCGATTAATCGTTGCAGCTCTAGGCGTAGAGCCATTGCAGGGGGGGATTCAAATGTTAAATGAACCTGAAATGACCTTGTATTTAGGTTTACAGTCATTTAAGTGGGAGAAATTTGCGTTAGAGTTAAACTTACTATTTTCAAAACAATTTATGTAATGTTTTTCACATATTATTTCAGTGAAATTTTACTTGGCTCGTTTTTGTATAGATTCGACGACCATAATCAATTTTTATAATATTTGATTGAACCTAACATTATGCGGTTTACGTGTGAAATCGTCTTTAGTTTTACTGTAGTTGTATACACAGTAGAACCCATCTATACCTACTAGTATAAAGATAAACTGCTATTTACTTCTGGCTTGGAGAAGAGAAGCAGCGATTAATCAGTTCACAGGCAAACAAAAAAGGAAGACGTGCTGCTAAATGTGAAAATTAGGGCAATTAACAATGGGATACTAGAGCATGGCCTCATTGTTTAACTTCATGATGTATCTATCTTTATGCAAGTTTACCCTTGACTGTTTTAATATGGCAATACTTAAAAAAACCTGATGGCTACAACTGTGACCATTTTTCTCTCTCTACCCCGTACCTGGCTCTCTCACTGCTCCTGCTGCTTCTTCCTCGTAGGGTATCACCACAGAGAGAAGAGACAGGCCCACGATCACAAGAAGAATACCTGCCCCCTGTTGCTGGTTGCAGATTACCGTTTCTTTAAACACATGGGTCGCGGACAAGAGAGCGTCACTCTCAACTATCTGGTCAGTCTTTATGATGCTATGTACAAAAGTAGTGCAGAGAGAATTCACCATGTTAAGATTTAACATGCACAGGGTTCCTGAACAGTATGGAATTTGATTTTAGTAATTTCCAGGTCTGGATAAGTATGGAAAAAAAGAGAGGAGAGTATGGAAAAATAATTCTTTTACCAGACTATTGCCCTCTATTCTGTTTTCAAAAATATAAAATTCAGAATTTCTGAAAGGGTAGTGAACCCTTGCCATAGTGGCAATGTTGGCCTGTTTTTCATTATGAGCAAAATAACAATGATAATATAATAATAAAAAGTGACCAAAAACTGCAGGCAGACAGCACAGAGTGTAATGCTGCCTTTCAGACTGAGCTAATCTCATACTTTCAATATTGAGGGGGGGATACGTATGGCCCCTCGCAATTTGGAATGATCCTCATTTTGGTTGAAATCTGATTGGCTCAGTCATTTTCATCGTGAACGTGAGGAACTGCGACTAGTGTTCCAGCTCACCTCGGCTTGCCTGTCCGGTCTTGTTTTGATTCAATGCAATGGCAACGTGCTGATACAAACTGAGGAGGTGTCATCCACTATGAAGTGTCTTGAAGGTCTTCAGCATCATCAGATTCCATTTTTACCACAAAAACTGTATTGGTGTTAAAATTACTGCCAAAATTTGTCGGCTTGCGTCCTACGGCCACTCGCATAAAACACCTCTCCATGTGAAAGTCCCGGGATGGATTTCTGTCCCAGTCTGTCCGTGTCACCAATAGAGTATATATATATATATAATAGAGTATATTTCTGTACGTTAATAATTCTTGCTATATAATTTTTTTGCTTCTCTCACTCCAGATTGAGCTGATTGATCGAGTTGATGACATTTATAGGAACACAACCTGGGATGATGAATTCAAAGGCTATGGGGTCCAGATCCATCAGGTGTGTTTGGCTGGCTGTGTGTTGATTCTTCATTATAATATGTTTCAAGTCTGACTTGTGGAACAATTTATGGCGTATTAGCATCAGACATCACTGCTCCCAGCAGCAAGATAGCTTTGTTTTACATTGAGTCACTCCCGGAAGTGAAGCTGAGAATCACAGTGTCCCTCAGTGTGTTGAGAACAGCATTTATAGGAGGAACTGAAAGCTTTTGTGTGTGCCCCGTGGGGTAATTTAATTTGTTCCACAGGCTTTGGGAATGAATGGAGACACTGTTTGTCATACTGTGAGTCCCGGGTTTTCTCACTGAAAAGATATGCATTCATTTAGCTGCTCAGAGTTATTTTCCAATTTTCTTCCCCATACATGTCAAGAAGAACTTGTAATATGCCGCTTATAGCCCTAATACCTTTTTAGAAAACAAATTGTGGCTTGAAAAACAAACCCCAAAACATGATGCTGACTGATTAACAGTCACATGGTCTCCTCTACCTATGCATTAAAACTTAAGCTGGGTTTTCACCAAAGTTTTTCCAGGACTTTTAGTCCCTGGAACTACTTTTCAAGGAACTAAAAGGTTCCTTCAGCACACTGTTGTCTGTGTTTCCACCTTGAAGATTAGGCAAATGTGTCCGCTGACGTATGAAAAAGCAACATGACATGGGATGAGGGCTGCTGGTGGTCACAGCGGTAAACACACTCTGCAGCCTGCAGTTCAGTGTGCACGCCTGTTACATCAAAAAACACATTGGAAAAAAAATAAACATAGTTTTAGTCTCACTCAACGATATTTACTGCTGCATATATTTACTGATGCACGTTGGATGTAATGAATGAAATGTAGCGAAGGAAAATGAAACAGTGCCAAATTCCAGTACTTTCAGAAAGTAAAAAGACCTCGAAAAATATCCCCGGAACTTAATTTACACCCTGGTCCCTGCGGTGTAAACGCAGCGAGTTCCTTAAAAGGTTCTTATTTCCGTGGGGAAAGTTCCTGCGGTGGAAACAGGGTTTTTGTTAAAGCTATTACAGGTTCGGGGCCACTTTTGACAAACTATGTTAGTGTTCAATATAAAATAATTTATAATTCATCAGTGATTTGAGGGGCAAAATAAATCTAATAAATCTAATTTCATTTTAAATTCTGAACTATGAAATGTGTCACATAACATTAATTACACTAAGATTTGTTCATAAATGGTGTCTTTGGTTAAAATTCTCAGATCATCATCAACAAGGAGCCTACAAAGCCTCCCCCTGGTGCTGGCAACGGCTGGGTCCACTACAACATGGAGAACAGCTCTTCGAAAGGAAAGGAGGTCTGGGACGTGAAGAAACTTCTGGAGGTAAGAAAGAGAGAAAGATGTACATGAAAGGAAGGGAGGTTTGGGAAATACAGTGGGTCTTTTTTCAGTCAAAACCTTGAGACTGTACATGATTTGGAAAAATGAAATTTAATTGTCAACCAACAGAATGTGAAATGTGTTCAAACAAATGTGAAATATTTCCAATCAAGCGCAACCTATTGAAGCTTATCACAAATAAATCAGGATGTGTTGGCCGATGAGTAACAAGAAATGCCAGTGTAAGAAGGTGATTTTGGAAAACAAGTTGACAAGTTCATATGAAATGTCTCGCTCAAAATAAATCTTGCTCAAAAAACATAATGAAAATGATTTTGCCATAACACTGCAGTTCATCCTCATGGTGTGAGAGTTAAGAAGTCTGGTTTAGATTTGATAAATGTGGATCTACAGTGTTGCGAGCCCTTGTGTGAAACAGGGAATGAAACTAACTTTGACAAATACAAATGTTGGTAGATAATAGATCTCCTTTTGTCCCTCAGCAATTCAGCTCAGACATAGCTGGCAACGCCTCCGTTGTGTGTCTGGCCCACCTGTTCACCTACCAGGATTTTGACGAGGGCACTCTGGGGCTGGCCTATGTGGCCCCCTCAAAACCTCAAGCCCTGGGCGGCCTCTGCCCAAAACGTAAGGACACTATAATCTGTTTAGTGGGCTTTAATGCAAAACAACAAAAACTGACATCTTTCTTTGATTTTGTACTTTTGTAGCGTACTACCCATCTCACTCTGTAAAGAAGCCCAGTTACCTCAACACTGGCCTGACCAGCACCAGGAACTATGGCAAAACCATCCTAACAAAGGTCTGTTTTACCTCCTTTTTCAATCATTATCTTTGACAAATCTAATTACTGAGTGCACTCGGTTTTAGCCAGGATGTTATGCAACATGTCATCCTGCCAAGTGTGGGCTCGAAGTAGAGCAGACACACCCTTTTGTGTGGGTGTTATGAGTAATGATGTTAACGCGGTTGCATTTTGACACCTTGCTTGCTCCTCGGCACAGTTTTACAGTTACGTTTCAAAACATAATTGTGAGCTGAGAGGAGGTTTTGGGATTTGTATCTGTAGTTTCTATGATAATATGCATGTTTTTTGTCAGTGAAATCAGTGTTATGAGTATGAGAATGTGCATCAAGACGTAGTGTTAGTCCTGCATTTGTTGCTTGATAGAATATATTTTTTGTGCAATTGGTTCTTGATTAATACAGTAGTAAACTATATGTTCATAACTCTGGTGTGTTTGTGTCCCATCAGGAGGCAGATTTGGTGACCACTCACGAGCTGGGCCATAACTTCGGAGCAGAGCACGATCCTGACAACATCCCTTACTGTGCTCCCAGCGACGACCACGGCGGGAAGTTTGTCATGTACCCTATTGCTGTGAGCGGAGACCATTACAATAACAAGGTACCTTCTCAAATAGTGATCAAATGTGGTATTTAAACTTCAACATACAGTAGGATACAACACACGCATTACCATTTAGTAACTGCTAGGTATATAAGAAACTATGCTGACAGTTGAGAGGATACTCTGTGTTCATGCTACAGAGTGTGATATGAAGTGTGAATCAGAGTGTTGGATAAATGTGAGTCACAGTTGTTCCTGTGAAATATAATGACAGACAGTAAATGTACTGTACCTCCTCCGCCATTGGCCTTAACAGCTAATATACATATGAGTTTTTTTTTTGCTGAAGTTTAAGGTGAAAGGTGCTGCTGTTTATCTGTTTATCTGTTGTGAAGCTAGACCTTCTTAAAGATGTCTGCCACGGCTGAAACTAAATCTTGAATCACATCAGTATGCAACAATAAAAATGCATACGAAGGCCATGAAACTGTTTGTGTGGCTGTAAATTCATGTTTAGTTTAAAAAAAAAAAAAAAGAATCCTAATTGTTTCACTGACTTTGTAGGGGTGGGAAAATTAATCGATTCACCTATGTAATCGCGATTTTGAAATTGATTTATTAATGCCAGAATCAATATCTTTGCTTCATTTGAGTTTATGCGGAGGTAGAAGGAAGCTTTTATTGTTATAGTCTGAGTAACGTGACGTCATATCCGTTCCGTATCTGTCAACCAAAACAAACCACAGTCTGCCTCTGCGAGCCGAAACGAAAAAGTAGAAAATGGAGGAGGTTCCAGGTGGCTACGACCTGCACCCCCACATTTTAAATCCAAAGTGGTAAACGCTACACACATACAGTAAAGTATGGAAACACTTTGGGTTTCACACATTGCAGGAAAAGCAGAGCTAGACATCACGGCTAAAGCTGCATGCTAACTCTGTCATGGACAGGAAACGTTATCATATTTTTTTATAAATAATGCTCTGACTACTGAATCAGAGCATCTGAATCTCTGACTACATACATGCTGAAAATCAAACATTTTAATGTATTAATTTTGATATTTTCCAAAGTAAAAGTCCCTAGAAGTGTATGATTCAACTTTTCCCCATGGTCTAGAAGTTAACAAAAATCGCAATAAATCCTAATATCGAATCGCAATTCTTGTAGAATCCAAATACTTAAAATACTTTTTTTTGCATTAGAAAGAGATTTAGATCTTATTATTCTAGTATTTTAGCTTCATGGCAGTCCTTTGTCACATCACCTTTCACAGTTGAGCAATAAAGCATTCACTCCTTAATATCTATCGTCTACTTCTCCTTCCGTCCTAAAGCGCTTCTCCAACTGCAGCAAGATCTCCGTAGGAAAGACGTTACGTTTCAAGGCTCCCGTGTGCTTCAAGGAGAGGAACAGTAAGGTATGTGGGAACTCCAGAGTGGAGGAAGGGGAGGAGTGCGACCCCGGGCTACTCCACCTCAACGATGACCCTTGCTGCTCAGCCGACTGCAAATTCAAACGTGATGCACAGTGCAGGTATGAGATCGTAAACTTGAATATATTGTACAAAACACTATCAAACATTGGATTAATTTAATTTAAGATGGCAGACGATCTTTGTGGTACTAGTTTGAGTCACACATACATTCAAATGTCTCTGTTCTCTCCACAGCGACAGAAACAGCCCTTGCTGTAGAAATTGCGTGTTTGAGCTTGCAGGAACAAGGTGCCAGGAACCCATTAGTGCGACCTGTAAAGGCATATCATCCTGTACAGGTGAGTGCCTCCTGCTGGTCTAACACAAGAACTGCAGCGATCACTGGAAGGCTGTTTGGTGTGATGTTGAGTACCCATTTTAAATTCATAAATTAGAAATACCTTGGAAAACTAGTTCTCTCTTCCTTTCCTTCACATGTTAGGCAACAGCAGTCAATGTCCACCTCCTGCAAACGCCGATGACAACACTGTGTGTGTTGACAATGGCCAGTGTCGAAATGGAGATTGCCACCCGTTCTGTGAGGCCATGCACAACCGTCAGTCCTGTGCCTGCAATGGTAAAGAGCAATGAATGTAATCCTTTCATTGATGTATTCACCAATATGTTGGCAGTTATACACTAAGACGAATATAAACTCAGACACTAGACACTTGTTATATTTGAACTTCAGTTGAAACACAAGCTATACTTCTTTCCTGACTTTTTTTTTTTTTTTACAGTTTTATGACATACTGTACAATGACAATATTATTTCATTTTATCTTTTGAATTTAATTTATTCTATGTCATTTTTTATGACTCTTTTGTGACATAATATAATATGACATTTTTTTGGTTAATTTTTAAGACATACTATACTGTGACATTTTTTGTTACATTTTTATGACATACTATACTATGACATTTTATGTCTTTCTTATGAAATACTTTACTATGACATTTTTTTATTAAATTTTTTATGACATATTATAATACGATATTTTTTATTTCATTTTATGACATACGATACTATGACATTTTTTACTGCATTTTTATGACATTCTATACTATGACATCCTTTTGACATTTTCTTTTACATACTATAACATTTTTTATTGCATTTTTATGACATACTATACTATGACATTTTTTATAAAATCTTTATGACATACTATGTTATGATATTTTTTATAAAATGTTTATGACATACTATAATAAGACATTTTGTTTTACTTTTTTATGACATAGTATACTATGACTATTTTTTTATTGCATTTATATGACATATGACATTTTTTTATTACATACTATACTATGACATTTTCTTTATTAAATTTTTATGACATACTATACTATGACTATTTTCTTTTTACATTTTTATGACATACTATGACATTTGTTTTATATTTTTATGACATACTATACTATGACATTTCTTTTTTAATTTTTATGACATACTTTACTATGACTTTTTTGACATTTTTATGACATACTATACTATGACATTTTTTTTGACAAACTATTTTATGACATTTTTATGACATACTATACTATGATATCGTATGTCATATGTTATCTATGACACCCGAGCTTATGAAACCCTTTAAGAACAGTTAAACAAACTCAAATTTATTGTCGCTGAACTAACAACACAACTGTTTAACTACTTTATGGAAAGTTTACATTAGATATAGGATTTTTCCAGATTGCAGTGGCTTAATAAAAAGATTATAAGAGATTGTTCACAGGTCTGAATGAATGAGTCCAGTCTGAATAAATAATTTATTCTTTGCTCTGAATAAATAAAGTTAATGTGTGCACTACTACAGTTAATGGAGGTTATAGTTTTTACAATTTTGCAAAGATATAAAACAGTTAATTGCCTGTTCTGTTTGCAGAGACGGAGGACTCCTGTAAAGTGTGCTGCAGGGGAAAAGATGGCACATGCTCTCCCTTCATCCAGGTCAATGGCAGTTTGCTTTTCCTTCGCAAAGGAAAACCCTGCACTGTGGGCTTCTGTGTCGAGGACGTGAGTCACCAAATCACTTTTTTCAACATACTATACTATGACTTTTTTCACTTTTTTCGACATACTATACTATGACTTTTTTTCAACATACTATACTATGACTTATATATGACACTTTTCGACATACTATACTATGACTTTTTTCGACATACTATACTATGGCTTTTTTCAATTTTTTTTCGACATACTATACTGTGACTTTTTCGACATACTATACTATGACTTTTTTCGACAAACTATGCTATGACTTTTTTACGACTTTATGGCTACCATGTTTCCATCATGTTTAGTATTTCGTTTTTTGTTCCCAAGACAGTCCAGCTCTGAAAGGTCTTGCAAAATTATATAAATGTTACAATGAGTTGATTGATATTTCTTTATTTGGTTGTTCAGAGAGTGTAAACTTTCTCTTGTTTCAACAGGGAAAGTGCATGAAGCAGGTGCAGGACGTGATTGAGAGGTTGTGGGATTTCATCGACAAGCTAGACATCAACACATTTGGTAAGTTGGTTACAACAGGCCACTTTGAAGTCTAATCAACCATATGAGAATGTGTGAAAAGGTTACCAAAGCAGACATATCAGTATTTGAAAAGCCAGTCTTTTGTTTTACTGTTAATGTCATTGCTGAGTCAAGATCTTGTCATTCTCCTTACCTTGGTCTTTGTGTTTTGTTGTCTCTGCTACCATCCTAAATGCCACCTCTGCATCAGGGAAGTTCCTGGCTGATAACATAGTGGGCTCTGTCGTGGTGTTTTCACTCGTCTTCTGGATTCCTCTCAGTATCCTGGTTCACTGTGTGGTAAGAATCTGCTGCACATCAATTTACACTAGTTCCCAGTATCTTTAGTGTGCCATTAACTGCTCCTTTTTGGATCCTGTTGCTCTTTGGTTGTAGATTTCTTTTTTACAGTAATGACTTTAATTATTTTACTTCGTCAAATGCTGACAGTCCTGTCCTTTTGTGTTTCTTTCTGCAGGACAAACGACTTGACCAGCAGTATGAGGATAACACAAAGTCCTTCTACTACCCTCCAAGCGTAAGTCTCTCATCTGTTAAATGCCCATATATGATCGTGTGCACTAGCCTTGCTGCCACACTAACCAAACTAATACAACCCCACATTGATTTTTTTAAATACTGACATCTTTAATATGGGAGGGAGAGGGGAGTACGAAGGCCGATTGTTCAGGTTCAGGCATTTGCCTTTTTTTTTTCTGAATCTATGTCTAGATCCCTGCATCATCTGTCACCATTAAATTAGGTGCTACAACATGTGCAGTACGTTCAGCAAAACTCCTGGTGGGAGGAAAATAAATACGATTAAATTAAATGAGATATATAACTGGCTTTTGTGATCCTTTTTGAAAATCTAAATTGTATTTTTATTTAAAAGACATATCAATCAGCGTTTAACTGTGAGGGTAGGAGTACAGTTAAAGTTAAAACAGTTCACTTGAGAAATCTTTGTATTTGTCTGTTATCTTCCCACTGGTTTAAAATGCCAGTGCTCCATTGGAAAAAGATGTTACACACTTTTTGTGCACCAATTAAGGCTTTATTTGAATTAAAATCTGATGACAGTTGCGGGGTTGTTTGCTTGTGCTGCGGGCAACCAAACCTGATCAAACCTCATGCACACAGTCCTGATAACGCAGATTAGCTGAGCGTCTGAGTGTTATACACTTGAAAATATCTAAGGATGTCTCTTTCAAAAACTTTGATTGTTGCTTATTTTGTCATAAGTATTTGATATTATTGGAAAAAAAAAGGTCAACTTTAAAACCAAGTTATCAGGGGCTTAAAGAAATGCCGTTTGTGGCATCACAACAGCGTAATGCCTTACTTTTTTTAATTTGACATAGTATTTATTATCTCTTTGACATTCAGTATACAAAACAATCATACTCTTAAACCTAAAGACAGTCCTGAGAAATCTGGTGCTAAATTGGCTTACAGTCTTGAAAATACAGGGGTGAGAGCAGAACACAAATGGATTCAGAATCCGTCAGTGAAGTGTCGCTGCCAGGTTCAAGCTCTGAATGACCTGTCCATCACTCTTTGCCTTGGCCCTTTCCATTCTCATTGGAACTGCAGCAGATGGTGGAAGTTTGTAGTAGAGCTCCCGCCATAGGTGAGTGCGTGTGCCATGGCTTGGTGTTGCGTTGCCAATTGAGTCCATGAAGATGCATGGTCAGTGGCCCACGTTTGGGATACTCCTGCAGTCACTTACTCCTTGATGTAATCACTGATCTGGTTGCACATTTCCAGCCCTCAAACTGTCTTTCACCCGGGAGAGACGAAGCGAGAGAGGCTCAAATTAAAGCTGACTGAATAGCTATGTGCGTGCTCCTCGTGCAAGAGTCTTATCTGATCAGAAATTACCTCAAGAAAGCAAGATTGCATTTTAGGAGTATTCAAACAGAGAGAGGACTGAACGGGTTGCACCTTGTTGTCTTTTGTGAAATCAGATGCGGTGTGTGTCAGCGTTTTAAGTTTGCATCTGCTGCTGTTCAAAGCCACGGCAAGACGAGGGTAATGTTCTTTAGGTGGTTGTAATTTTTTATTTACCGTTTCTTTTTGTAATCGCTGTCTGCACTGTTTTTTTATTATTTTTTTTAGGTTTGATTAGAACACATGGAGACTGAGGGTACATTCCTCTATGGACCTTTTTCATGGCTGACATTTTGACTTGTAGTAGCAGGAAAAAGCACAGGAGCAACTAATAACATTAATGATGGCTTAATTTCATTTAGGTGTGACAGTAAGTCCTGCCAGTGAGCCAGCATGCACAATGTCAGGGCCCATGTCCTCCTAAATGGACTGCAGACATTATTAATATTAGTTACACCTCTGTTTGACAACACAAAATGTCCACTATGAGAAATGTTTGTTTTACTCATTCCCAATTTTGAAGTGGGTATTCGGGATGATAATGGGATGGAGATAGCAGATAGCTATTACTAAATTTCTCTTTAAGGCTTATGAACTATTTGATGATGTTAAACTATGAAGATTTGAGCAGAATGGAGTAAAAAGGGAATGGATCCCTCTTCAGTCAGACGGTCAGCTTCGATGTGCTTCAGTCTCACATGTTTTTCTCGCTCTTCAGAGTCAAGAAATGCTGAACAACCTCGAGTCAGCATCCGTGCGCATCGTCAAGCCTCCTCAACCTCCCTCCTCCTCCGCCGGCCGGACCGCGCCCTCCTCCCTGCCCCCGCAGCCTCCGCAGCAGAGCCAGGTCGCCGCGGCCAGCACCAGTACCCAGGCCCCCGACCCGAGCTACGCCCCCACCCCGGACAGCGCAGGGGGGCCGCGGATGGCCACCATCCAGGAGGACACCAGCAGCGACTCTCACCTGGGAGAGGAGGGCCTGTCGGACGATTTCACAACCGCAGGAGCCTCCTCGTCGGCTACGAAATCCTCCTACGAGGATCTGACAGAGCAGAACCCGTCAGCCAGGGACCGGCGGCGCCTCAAGAGGCAGGAATGCGTTGACACAAAAGAGACAGAGTGCTGAAAGTAAAAATCACCTGTAGTTTTAAAGTTTAAAAGCACCAACACATACATGCAACCTGATATGTGTTTTAGGGAACAATCAAATACATACAGCATCGTATGCATTTTTCTTATCACAAATCACAGACAGCAACTGTTAAAGCATAGATGTTTGGCAGGTCAGATTTAGTGTTAAACAGAACTAAAGACATTTCAGGCAACACTAGATACATACACGAGTAGTCACAAATCCCTGTGACAAAGAAATAGAGTGAATTAAGGTTTTATGTGCCTATGGAATAATGTGCCTTTTCTTAGTAAGCTAAGGGGTCCTTGGCCAGATGAAGCCTTGGAAAACCAAGTAGGTCTGTGGGAATAAATCTACCGCGGGCCAGTTGCCCAAACACATTATAGAGTTAAATTATTTTGGTCTTAACCCAGTGGCTAAATAGTTTCTGAATTTGCAATTTTTTTCAAGAACAAAAAAGATTTAAGCACAATTATATAGATCCCAAGGCTCTATGCAATTGTGCCATTGTGTCCTCCTGTTAAAAAGAAATTGAGCTCTGATTGTAGATTATAACTTAAAAAAGAAGCATCATGCTAACAGCCTCAGCCTTCCCCCTTTTCTCCCCTAAATGCTTGTGCACAAAGTACTGTCTTTTGTTCCACTAACAGATTAACAGGTGAATATTAAGCTACAAACTTTAAGTTTAAAATGAGTTTTATTCTGAATCTCTGTGTCATAGCTGCAATGGAAGTATTTTCACATCACTGGAGAATTTAAATAAGTTTTATACGTGTTCTTACTGAGCTGTGTGTCATTAATGGTTTCTTTAAAAAAATGTGCAGGCTTGTATAATATTTTCACTCCGTTGTACTTGGCATGCAGCATTTTAGTACTGTGCAGGGACGAGTGGTAGTCTCTCCAGTATTATACATATTTGTCCAGCTGTTGGAACTTTTAAAGGTGCTAAATTCGATATCCAGAGCATTAATATAGCAGCACACAACTATTTGCTACGTAAAGATATAGAGGAGTAATGTCTACCTGACTTCGTTGACAAAGCCGGGCCGGCCGCACGTGCTTTTAGTGCATGTGAGCGTACCCCACTGGCTAGCTCACGGCCGCCGCTCTGCACTGCTCTCATACGACGGTTACAGCTGTCGACGCGGAAGTAGCGGCCACACTCTGGTCCCCCCCCAAGTAAACGCTGTTATCTCTGTCAGCACTTTCGCCGCTGTTCGCAGTGTTGGCACTATTAACTGCAAGCCTCCCAGCTCGCCGTCGCCATGTTGAGAGGCAATAGAAATGCCAATCCAAATCCCGTATTGAGCACCTTTAAGTTAGAGAAGGTTATATCGTCTGTATGAAACAACATGGTGCCCTTTTCTGATATTGTGCCTAACCGTTCCGACTTCCAGTAGATGAACATGAATCTGGACAATCCTGATTTTAATTTTAAAAGAAACTTTCTGAGGTGCTCAAATTTTTCAATTTAGTTTACTGTCCTTGTGCCAATGTGAGTTATGCACCTCTCTCTGTCATTTAATTTTGTCTCACTACTGTTACCTGCTGTGTCACATGTTAACATTGTAAAATATGTATTTAATGTAGGTCAAGGAAAAGAAAACTAGACTGTGTAGCTAACATTGACTTTACTGGATTGATGTGAGCCGTTACACAACGAGCAGATGTCTTGTGTCATATATTCTGATGATGTGTATATTCGGAATGTTTCTATGTTTATAAAAGTCACCACATGAGTTCCTTAAGTTTCTTGCTTGCATTACAATCTCAAAATAAAAATCGTTATTGTGCATTTTAAACATGAATACATGGTCTCGCATTTGACATATTGGCAAAACCAAGTACACAGCTTCTTTATTGTTTCATAGCAGGAATGCAGTCCAGTGTCAGGCTCTCAGTTCACCTGGAAATGTCCAACAAGTGCAACAAAGGAGTGCTGGTGACTGTTGATCTCCCCAGAATATCCAGCTCTGTAAGATCTTGAAGATGTTTTCCCAAAGGCCTCTCCTTCACTGGTCACAGAGTAGACTGCTCTCGGGACTCTTGGCATCCACGTCTCCCCAGTAAGGAAGGATGAAGGGCAGGTCGGCCACACGACTCTCCAACAGCCCCCACAGGTGCTGAGCCACAAACTGGTTTCCCTTCTGTGAGAGATGCAGCCCGTCAGACAGATAGACTGAGTAGTCCTGTGCAGCAGAGGACAAAACAGGAAGGCTTTAAATTATTAATTTAGAGGAAGATGATGGGGCATTGTGAAAAATCTCAATACTGCGTCTGGTCACATTAACGTCAGTATTTTCAGTTTCTCATATTGGGACAATTATAAGATTTGAAACATTTACAAACACCAATATTAACTGCATTTATCTAAAATCGTAAATGTCCATCAAACAAAAGAAGCTTACATTTTTCCTGCCCATTAAATTTATCAGCTGATTCAAAATTCTACAGTGGCCTCTGACAACACGCAGCAGCGACCCTAACAAGTACCCACCGCTCCATCTTTCTGCATCAGCGTCCACAGGTCCAGGACGTCTGCACCACACTGACTGGCAGCCTGGACACACGCCTGTGCATACTGCCCCGCTGAAGAGTTGTAACGATTGAGAGGAAATCCTGAAAAAAGGCACAAAGAAGCATGATCGTGATCTTTGTAGGCATGGAGCATAAAATTGGTCTGTGTGACGATACAAGAACAAGAGAGAGGGAAAATTGTGAATGAGTGTTACCTTTCAAAATGCACTCCTTCTCCCAGGCTGGCTCATTTAGAGGTGGAGGGGTGATGAAGATAACTCTGTCTGCTGACACTCCAGCTGAAGCCAGATAGCTGGTGATCTCCTTCAGGTTCTCGGAGTATTCCTGCAGAGGGACGTGCTGTTGGGGGTTTTTATCTGCATGACATGAACGGACGAAAGGAGGCAAAATCATACAGACATTAGGAAAGGATGATTAATTATTTCTGACAATATTTTCTATGTTGTTTTCAATTTTGGACAATCACAAAAAGGCCTAAGCCACTCATATAGTCACTGTATGACATCTGAAAACATTTAAAGGGGCAGAAGCTGACACATCCTGACTTTTAGTCATAGTATAGTATGTCGAAAAAGTGAAAAAAAAGTCAAAGTATAGTATGTCGAAAAAAAAGTCAAAGTATAGTATGTCGAAAAAGTGAAAAAAAGTCAAAGTATAGTATGTCGAAAAAAAAGTTCTAGTATAGTATGTCGAAAAAAAAGTCAAAGTATAGTATGTCGAAAAAAAAGTTCTAGTATAGTATGTCGAAAAAAAAGTCCTAGTATAGTATGTCGAAAAAAAAGTCAAAGTATAGTATGTCGAAAAAAAAGTCAAAGTATAGTATGTCGAAAAAGTGAAAAAAA